>KE509438.1:20583-30812 GCA_000441515.1 Elaeis oleifera | reverse complement strand
ACCTAATAATTTAAAGAATTTGGTTAAATAATTTGAAGAGAAAGAAAAGACTCACCAGCTAATCATAATATTTCCACTCACTTCACCAAGTCAGATCAAAAAGATTAAATTGAATCCGATCTAGGCACCTAAATCAGTCATATTGATGAACCTATGCAGCATGGGTTAGCACGAATCAATGAGCAACCGAATCAAAAGCTGATTGACCATATTGATCAGGTAAGTGAGATCGATGGGGGGATATGCCATTAACTCACCATAGACTCAATCTATGTGAGTAGCTCCCAATTAATGATCATTGGTCAACACTGCCAAACTTACCTTAGATACAAATTGGTTCATCAGTTTAATTGGTTTGCCTAAAGACTCAGAATCGACCACTGAGCCAGGATCAAGGTCCATCTTGGTCTAATCAATGATATGAACTATGACCAACAACAACTATTGTATTGACTTTAGAGAAATTCTGATTTAATCTAATTCAACTATTGGTTAGATTTAATCAATTTTCTATTTAGTCTATTTGATTCTAATCTTAGATCTAACACAATTAAGATGATCTGATTAAACTAACCCATAACCCTATATTTTATGTGAATGTCATTAGATCTTTAATTCATAATTCTATATCTAATTGATTTCACCCTTAATTCTCGATTAAGTACATGATTAACATGGGTTTGCTGTTTAGGTTGAAAATAATTTAATTTTAATTTATAAATAATTTATAATTGATTTATAAAAAAATTTTGTTTAAACTAGGTCAACTCATCTCTAAACTGAGCTGGCTCAGTTCAGTGGGTCGACTAAGTCTGCTACTTGATCGACCAAATGATAATGAACAGTAACTATTACTGTTCGACCTGAGGCAACTAGGTTGGCTCAGTTAGCACTGGACTGACTAAACCAAGGGACTGAGTTGCTCAGTTCAAAATTGAGTCGACTCGGTCTACGTGCCAGCAAATTTTAAAGAGTTTCATATCTGAAAAATTCTACATAATTTGAAATAAATCAATTATAAGTTAACTTTTAGATCATATCTAAATTTTTTATGATTTTTATTTATTTTCATGATTAAAATAATTTTAATCAAAAGATTAGATGATTTTATTTTCATATAAATTATATTTTATATCACATACAACAAACTTTGAGTTTTAAGATCTAAGATTTTACAGAAAATAATTTTTTTTCTTTATGATTCATCTTTATGAACAAACAGCACTCCTACATGCCATAAGAGACCCATAAAATGGGAGGAGAGGATCATTAAATCTTACTTTCTCTTATGACCGGATGGCCAAAAAAGTTTAATCCAATTACTAGGCTACTAGACATCTAATCTAATCATATCACATGTAAGAAAATTTAGATCTAATCTAAATTAAAAAAAAAATAGATCTAACATGCACATATGATCATGTTATGATGAACCTAGGCTCTGGTACCATTGTTGGAAAATCAGTAGTGCTTCAAGCATGTAATTTCAAAATTTTTATACAGAATAGATTAGATTTTACACTTTAATCTAATAAACATGCTTCTAAATCAAATCTAAAACCATACCCTAGGATCTATAATATGATATCATGCATACATAAGATATGAAAACTAAATCTGCATCCATGTATGATCATATCAAACATGCAATCCATAAATCACATCTACAACATAGATTATATCTATATTAATATCGACTTCAGAACTCAATAACATAGCACGGATAGTAGATCACCATGTTTATGTCATGAAGACTTAAGGTCTCACTGGTTGCTCACAACCGCACAGGATGTCTGACCTCTACAGTTGGTCCACTCGAAGTCCTGCACTGATCGGTCGCCCCGAGAGTGCTAGCTCGCGCAACGATCTTCTAATGGCTAATTTACATCCTTCTTCAGATCTCATGGATTCCTCTGGAATGTGAAGATGGACAAGGAGGATCTGCTAATGGAAGGAAGGAGGAAGACTCTCTTCTCTCTTTTGTTTTCCTTCACCCAAAATCCTAAATTAGATCTAGGTTTTCACTCTCCGAAGAGGAGGAAGATCTCCTCTAATCTCTCATGCCTAGGAAGGCTGCCCACCCCAAGACCTCATGCCCAAGGAAAAACCCTAACTCATGGTGGAAAAATTTGATCTTTTGTCACACAAAAATTAGGGCTTTTCATAGATGGCATAGATGGGGAGATAAGGATCAAGTTTGAATCAAATTCAAACTTAGATAAGAGTCATGTTTGAAGTTAAATTCAAATCCAATTTGAAATCAACTTAAACCAGATTTTATCTCATCCCTTTGGGAATTGAGGTAGGGTGACAAAACACCTTTATGCATGAAGATTTCTCATGCAAATCAGAATTTGCATTGAGAACTTTGTGGGCATGAGCAAGGGTGTTGGCTAGGTAGAGTCCAATCTGATTTGGACTCTAGGGTTTATCCATTAGGTCTTCATCCTAATCAAATTACGTTGGATCCAATTAGATAACTCAAATCTAATCTAATTAAGTATGAAACTAATAAGATTAAATCCTAATCAAATCAGAATTTAATCAAGCTCAAGTCCTGATCAAATCAAAAATCAATCACTCTTGGTAATTAGGTCATCTCATAATCTAATTGGGTTATACCTAATTGAATCCAATTCAATTAGATTTGAATCAAATCATATTGCTTAATCAAATTGAGTTAATCAGCAATCTAATTGCATATCAATCCTGTTATAAATTACTAATCCTTAGCGAATTAATTCATTGTAACTTTTGCATCAGGTTAACCATCAATTGAATTGATGATTACATCAATCGCATTGATGATTACATCCTCAAACGATTCTTAATCGTCGATCAGCCACTTGATCAGATAGAATTTTTTTAAGTGTGACCTCATAGGTTTGAACCTAATCTAGTAGTACAGGAATAACTTCTTTATGAATCGATATGACCATCTAGCAATGGGACCCAACGTCCGGATAGATTGAATGATTACAAAGCAACATTCAAGAATCTACGAGCATATGGTTACCATATAAAGAGACCTAAGGTTTAACTGTCAATCCTGAAATAGTCATCCATATTATATTTGAATCTTTTAAATCCATCATATAAATTATCCAGACTCAGATTTTACTAAATTAAAATATAGTGATGCATTAACTCCTATAATCCGGAGGGATCAATCCTATTTTGACTCACACACTGACTTAACAAGTACTTGACTGTACCTAAAAATCTTCTGTCACTGAATTAAAAATTCAGATAGTTTGGCACTAAAGCATAGTGAGTTGTTTGTAAGTCACCATGGTGACCTCAGATCGGAGGGATACTTATACCCATACTTTTTATGAGCTACTCTTGATAGTAGAGTGCTTCATAGTTGGTCATGTTCAGTGAGATGTACTCTTATATCTCATCTGTATGCCATAACAGTATCTTCACACTCCTTAATTAAAAGGATAACCAACCCATATGGCATACAATGACCTACACTTGATATCGCTATCATCTTGGTACTAGCATATTATTTGATCGTGAATAAGTTTAAGGACTAAATGATAAATCTTTTTATTAATTTAAAATAATCCTAAGGACTTCATCACAATACAGAAGTTCATTAAAAAAGATGTACATAACTTTATGATAAATAAGCCAAATAGTTTTATTATTGACTAATTCATATATAATTATAAAATAAGTACAACAGTTAATAAGCTGACGATTAGCTTTGGTACACAATTTTCAACACATTCACACATTGCTTGCTATTACAGCTTATCATGATTATGGGATATGATAGATGGATATAAAAACTGTATTTCTAAATGAATATCTTAAGAAAGATATCTATATGGAGTAATCTTTGGATTTCACTTCTGGTGATGGAGATCACAAAGTCTACAAGCTGCATAAATCCATATATTGATTGAAGCAAGCATCTCAGATTTGGAATACTCATTTTCATGATACGATTAAATTGTTTGATTTCATCAAAAATGAGGAGGAACCTTATGTCTTCAAAAAGATCAAGGAGAGTGCTGTTACATTTCTCGTATTGTACATGAACAACATCCTCCTTAGTAGGAATGATATTTTCATACTGACTTTGATTAAAAATTAGTTGTCCAAAGAGTTCTCCATGAAAGACTTAGGAGAGGCATCTTACATTCTTAGAATAAAGGTCTATAGAGATAGATCTAAGAGGATACTTGATCTTTCACAAAAAATATACATAAAAAAATACTGAAGAGGTTCAATATGAAAAACTCTAAAAGTAGATTGTTACCTTTAGGCAGGGTATTCATCTCTCCAAAAAGATGAGTCCGACCACATCCGAGAAGATTCAAAAGATGAGCAAGATCTCTTATGCCTTGGTAATAGGGAGCCTCATGTATGCTATATTATGTACACGACCTAATATCACACTTGCTATGAGTGTCACAAGTAGATATCAATCAAATCTAGATGAGCAGCACTGGATAGCAGTGAAGAACTTGAGAAGAACTAAGAATTTATTCTTGATCTTTGAAAGAGAATCTGAGTTGTGGGTTGAAGGATATACTGATTCAAACTTTATGTCTGACATTGATGATGGAAGGTCTACATCAAATTTTGTGTTCTTGTACAATGGTGGTCCGATAAGTTGGCAGAGTTTCAAGCAGTCGATCATTGCAGATTCAACTATAGAAGATGAGTATATGCTGCATCAAAAGCTATGAAGAAAATCTTTTGGTATAAAATATTCATTACAGAACTAGATGTCATGATATCAGATGCCACAATATTATCCTGTGACAACAATAGTGGCATAGCCCTTGCTAAGGAGCCCAGGTATCATCGAAAGTCCAAGCGTATCGAGTGGCGATATTGAAGAAAAATTTGAGTCAGATCAGATGGCCAGGAGAAGGAGAATAGATTCATATTAAAATTTTTCATAACTCTTATAAAAGTTATCTTGATGCATAGTGGAATCAAGATCAACGTTGTTGGATTCCAGAAATCAGTTGCTTCACAAGATCTGGATGTGCAGATCCCCTAATTTGCATGCATGTCAAGCAATGCAGGAGAGAGGGATGAAGACTTGGGGCATTTCTTCAGAAAGAAAGGAGAGGAGAGCTTTGAGATTTAATCTCAACAACTTGGAAGGATTCCACACACCACCACAAGGGAGACACCACACCCAAGGAGAGCTCACGCCAAGGGGAATCTCACACCCACACGAGAGGAAACTCCATGCCAAGATCAATTGCTCAATCTCTCTTCTTTATGCCAAGATGTGCCCCCTTCTTAAATAGATAAAAAATCCTAAACCAAATCAACTCTTTATGGATTAGAACTCTCATAATTTGAATCAAATCCAAACCTTCCTAATCCATAAGGTGTCCTGAAGAAGAAAGGAAAGCTTGCACCTCTCTTCCTTTCACGCATGCCTAAGAGGATGAGGCATAATTTCTAGTGGCCCTCCTCAATCTTGGTTGGCCAAAAAGAGAGAGAATCTCAGAAAAATAAGACATTGTGTACCAAATCTAATTTGGTTCAGATTTGGATTCAATTCGAATTCAATTCAAAAAATTTGTTAATGGTAATCTAATTAGGATTTAGGTCCAAGTCTAACTTGGATAATTAATCCAATTAGTCTTAATTAAATCAAGCTCAATTAAATTAGATCTTAAAATAATTAAGACTCGAATTCAATTTTCTCAAAAGTCCTTAGATCATGGTTTGGTGAAATTAATCCTCAAAATTAAACCTGCACCTTATGTTCAGTGCTAGCTAGACATAGTCAATGTTTAATTCTATATGATCTAAACTTAATGCTCAATTAAATCTATTTATTTAATCAAGTCACATACTTTCAAATTGAACACATAGATATTAGGTCATCTCTTTCCAACATTGCTTGACTTTGTGCATGACTCCACAGATTTAAATACTAAGTCAGTAGTATAGAAACTATTTTCTGTACTAATCAAAGTGACCATCTAGTAATGATATCCGATGTCTAGATAGGTCAAATAATTATAAAGCAATATTCAAAAATCTTGACATATGGTTATCGCATAATTCATCCCTTTGATCCTCAATGCTCAGAATGACCTCAAAGTAAACTGTCAAACCTTGGATCAGTCATCCACATTGTATTTCAACCTTTCAAATCCTGTGATAGATCACATGGATTACCCTAGTCAAGATTTACTGAATTGAAACATAGTGAAGCATTACTCCTATAAATCGGAGGGTCAATCCTATCTTGACTCACACACAGACTTCATAAGTACTTGACTATGCTAGTAGCCTTCTGTCACTGTATTAAAAATATAAATGATCCAGTACCAAAGCATAGTGAGTTGCTTGCAAGTCATCATGGTGATCTCAGATCGTAGAGATATTTAATATCCATCACGAGCTACTCTTGATAGTAGAGCGCTCTGTAGTTAGATCACTATTCAGTGATGATGTACTCTTATGTCTCACCTACATGCCATACCAATGTCTCCACACTCCTTGATTATGATGACAATCAATCTATATAACACACAGTGATCTAAACTCGATAAATATTATCGTCCTATTAATAATGTATCATTTGATCATGAACATAGTTTAAGAACTATTTGATAAATCTTCATCACTTTTATCAATTATTTATAGTTCTAAGGACTTCATCATATCAATAAGAGTTCTATAAAGAATATGTATAAATATGATGAACTACCAAATAATTTTATTTACTCATTTATAATTCATATACAAGAGCATAATTACTTATAATAAGATAATTAGCTTTAAGACATAATTTTCAGCAACTCTCACTTGGACTAAAGTCAATCAAGACAGTATCTTATACCCATCTTCCTTTTGTGATCATCGAACTCTTTGATCCCCAAGCTTTAGTGAAGGGATCGATCAGATTTTTTTATCAATCTTCAGCAGCTCTATGTCACTTCTTTCCATGATCTCTCGGATAAGATGATAGCGATGTAGAATATATTTAGTTCTCTGATGGGACTTGAGATCCTTAGCTTAAGCTATGGCCCCAGTGCTATCACAATATAGTAGAACTGGACCATCAATGGAGAGAACCATTCCAAGTTCACTGATGAACTTTCTTAACCAAATACTCTCTTTTACAGCATCAGATACCGTAATATATTCTGCTTCGCATACTGAATCAGCTATCATGTATTGCTTGAAACTCTTCCAGCATTGATTTTTATATCTGAATCCTATCTCACATATGATGATCCTATTTATGGTTTTAAGATTGGATCTTATGCATGCTTATATTAAATTAGATTTAATCTGAATTTTTTAAATTCTGCTGTATACTCATTTTAAAATATTTTGCATGCATGAAACCATGAAACTCCAACAACCACGACTTCTTCAATATTAAAAGAGTTTTATTGTTCTAAACTTCATTTTTTGTATTCTTTTCTTTATTTGTTATAAGTTTCTTGGATATAGAAACTTGGGGTTGGTCCAAGCCTTGTAAAATGGATGTTGCATTGGTTTTGATTGGTATCTTCGAAAAACTAATCAGGGTTGATTCTTATCTTGCAAGAAATAATCATAGGTTGATTGTAAGATCGAAAGAAATAATCAGTTATAAGATTGTGGTTGGTGATCCGATGAAAATTGGATTAAATTATAAATCTGAGAAAACAATCAAATTGTAACCTTTGAGAGGTTATAGTTGAATTCTCAAGTAGGTTGCTTAGGAAGTAGATGTAAGTGCTAAGTTTAGAACCGACCTACTATAAAATTATTAGATTTGTGATTGAGCTTGTTATCCCTTTCTTTTATTCTGCTGTTACTTTATATTATCTACATATCTCATCACTTACACAATTTAATTACTCTAGGCACACACCTTACTTTAGCCTAAGTTTAATTTATAAATCTAATTCACCCTCCTCTTGGGTTGCTGCCTCTGAGAAACACCTTGCTTGGTACTTAGGCCATGGCGGACCTATGTCCTAGGACTTGGGGGAGTTGGGAATGTGACCAAAGCTCTATGCCACTTAACAAATATCATTCTTTCAAGCCCCCGATATCATGCCACAATTATGCCATGCCTTGGCTAACCATTACTTCCCTCGATACCCTTATGAGGCATCCACCCAAACTCTATCCTAGGGATTCCAAGTATCAAGGAGCATTTCAAATTTTGGCCTATACCAAACTCTCACAACATCATGCCATGCTCTTGCCAGCACCTCCTCAGACATGCTTATGGCTAAGTCTATGACAATCTAATATGATGGAGTATATCTTAGGTTTGTTTGCTTTGTATGCAAGCCTTCTAGAAGTTTCTTTCTGATAATCATGTGGGAATTGTTGACTAGTTTCTGATGGTGGTTGCAGCACCATCAAAATAGTATTGGTGGGATCTCGACACTCTTGGTTTTGATGATGAACTTCAGATTATCAGATCTATCTAGATGATGAACTTTGGATTTGGCATTGGTAGATCTTTTGATGGTGAGCCTTGGATTATTAGTTTCATCTTGAAGGTGAATAACGTACCATTGAATTTTTTTAATGGTGTTTCTTAACATTGGAGCAAGAATTGGATTATTTGGCTTTCATGTTGCTATCAGATCCTTCATTTTGGTTCTTAGGTGGTTCTTAGGTGTTTAAAATATGGAGTCATGTGTAATTGGAGCTAGGGTTACTAAACCATAGAGTTGGATGCCTTTATCCTACATCAACAAAAAAAAGTCTATGTAGTGATTGGTTTTGCAAGATAAGGTTGTATAATTGTTGCCCAGCTAGACAACTCAAGAGGGAGGATGAATTGGATTATCAAAAATTTAATAATTATATACTAATTTGAAAAATAATGGAGTGAGCAGAAAATATGCAATAAGGTGAGCTAAAAGGAATGAAAATGGAAAGCAACAAAGAGAGCAAGCAAATCACAAATACAATCAATTTTTATAATGATTCAGTATATTCCAGTACCTACGTTCACTCCCAAGTATCTCTTTTTTACTATAATCTATCCAAATTACAGTCGGATAGTTTTTTGAGCTCACTATCTAAAATTTAGTTGATTTCACATGGGATCACTAACCAAAATCTAACCTCAAGTCAATTCTTCACTTATAATCTAATTTCAAGACTTGGATGAGCCTATCTCCTAGCTTCAATCCTCAATTGAAGCTAGTTACTGTTGAAAATTATGTCTCAAAGTCAATCGTCAGCCTATTGACGGTTGAGTTTATTATTATAATTGTATATGAATTATTGAATTAATAAATATTATTTGATTTTTTCATCATTGTGTACATCTTATTTTGAACTCTGTGATGAAGTTCTTAGGACTATTTGATTCGATATAGGAGGATATATCGTTTAGTCCTCAAATCTTAAATTCACGATAAATAATATACTATTAGGACGATAGCTATATCAAGTATAGGTCATTGTGTGCCATGTACGTTGGTTATCCTCTTAACCAAGGAGTGTGGAGATACTAACATGACATGCAAATGAGACGTAGGAGTACATCTCACTGAGCATGACCAATTGCTGAGCACTCTACTGTCAAGAGTAGCTCGCAAAGAATATGGGTATAAGTGTCTCTCCAACCTGAGATCACCACGATGACTTGCAAGCAACTCACTATGCTTTGGTACCAGACTACTTAAATTTTAATTCAGTGATAAAAAATTTTGGACACAGTTAAGTACTTGTGAAGTCGGTGTGTGAGTCAAGATGGAATTGATCCTCCAAATAAGTAGGAGTTAATGTATCAGTGTGTTTAATTCAGTAAAATCTTGATCAGGATAATCCATGTGATAGATTTAAAATTAAATACAATATAGATGACCATATCAGGGTTGACAATTAAACCCTAGATCACCTTGAGCATTTGGATCAAAGAGATGAATTATACGGTAACCATATGCTAATAGGTTCTTGAATGATGCTTTACAATCTTTCAACCTATCCGAACGTTGGGTATCATTGCTAGATGATCAACTTGATTGGTATAGAAAGATTATTTTTATACTACCAACTTAGGTTCGAATCTATGGAGTCACACTCAAAAGAAGTTTCTGACTGATCATATGGCTGATCAACAATTAAGAATCATTCTAGGATAAACAGTCAATTCGATTGATGATTAATCCTATGTAAAAGTTATGATAAATCAATTCACTAATTATTGATAAATTATAGGAAGATTAAATAGTAACTAAATTAGTAATTAACTCAATTTAATTGAGTAT
>KE509437.1:0-10614 GCA_000441515.1 Elaeis oleifera | reverse complement strand
TATATATTATTAATAATTAGTTTCTAAATGCTCCCGATTGAAAGATCGTCACGAAGGATAGTGATTTATGCACTTTAGATTGGTGCATGAATCACCTTCTTTTTGGATAGATAAGTCTCAAGTCTGCAGTGTAGAAATACTGGAATGAGAGTGCAGGTGGTTGTTAGAGAATAACTTGCACTGAGCATGACCAATATAAAAATTATTTGAATGTCTACTCACTCGTTAGTAGTCTTTTCAATACTGTAGTGATGTGAGTGGTCCTTTGATCTACGGTGCATCGGCTATTCATAATGAGGCTACTGTAGTTTGATTGCACGTTCACTTGGTCTTTAGTCATTCGGATCCTTGCTGTATATGTTGGCTATGGTGGATTCAAATTCGCTATTTGGAGTAGGGTGCACCTAAATAAAATCTATCGATCTTGATAGAAAAAGATAAGTCCTATGCAATTCACGAGATTAAGTTCAGAAAGTTTTTAGCCAAAATAAGTATGAATACTGAAAAAAATTTCATAAGATTTACAAGTGAACTCGAATCGAGCCAATTTAACATATGACTGACGTTGGGGTATGACGAATTCTCCATGACCTCCGTCAAGTCAGAACTCATGATAGAAAACTAAATCATACAGTAACTATAACATCCGCAAGCAATAAATAGTGAATCAAAAAAACTAATACTTGCACTTCGCACTTAAGCATGCGTAGCATAGAATTTCATCTATAGTTTACTTGAGCATTTGAATATTTAATTGGGCAGTAATGGAGTATAAATTTAGTTATTAGTTAAGAAAGAAATAATTTGGAAATTAGATTGATAATAGTAATAAAGAAGCTGAATTTTTGATGATTTATGATCCTAAAATGAGTTGATATTTTAAAGAGCATCTTAAGAATTAGATATGTGGTAATTTTGTGATTTAAAATCATGATTTCAATAATTTATGCCACTTAGCCGGCTCAGTTGGAGGATGAGCCAACTAAGTCTCAAGAGGTGTGCCAGACAAAAAGTGAGAGTTTCAAAAATTTTGGTGGCATGCAGTTGAGCCAACCCAATTTTATACTAAGTCGACTAAATTCTGGACTGAGTCGGCTTAGTCTCAGATGAGTCAGCTAACCTACAAAAATTTTGAAAACGAGATTTAGCTGAGGTGTTTCAAGTTGAAATTTAAAATAACTTGTAAGGGGTTAGCTCGGCAACTTTTTAATATAAAGAAATAACTAGGAAAGCAAGCTATTTGTTGGCTTTCTAAAGGATAGACACCTAGCAAATCTTTTCTTAAATTAGTATTTCTTAAAATATTAGCCATTAGTCCCTATTTTCAGCTAGTTGAAGTTTTTTTGTAAAAAAGAAGGGTTACAGAAAAGAGGAGGACAAGAAAAAGAATTTTCTTGATCAAAAACTAAGGAGAATTTAGCTAAAAGGGATGAAATGGTCACAAATTGGTAAGGATTCTAATCTCTAAACCAAATTTAGATTAAACTCAATCATTTCTATTAGATGTAATGCCTTGGTGAATTGAATTCCCATATTTAATTTGAATTTGAGGGTGAAATGTTGCCACCAATCCATTTTCTAAAATTTCTGAATTATTCTAGTAATAAGTTAGATTTATGTTGGCTGAAATTAAATAAATTATGAAGATGGAAAATGATAGAAATACTAAAAATTTTTGAGGCTATGTAGAGAGGTAGTTAACCCTAAGTTAGGGTAAGTAAAGTAGTATCAAAGTAAGAGTTAGAATAGCTAGAGGTTGAGCATAAAAAAAAGCATGCATAATCATACTCATATATTATGTAGTATGTTGTTAATTAGTGTTTATTAATATTATAGGAGAGGAAGAGGGCTCCTGGAGTGCTTTGGGATATATCTTGAGAAGAAATCAGATTTTCTATTGCTTGTATAGCTTATATAGATATATGTATATATGTGTGTGTAAACTTGAAAACAGGAACATGTGTATTTGGATTGAACAAAAACTTAGTTTGTTTTGAAATTATCTTGAAACAGCCTATGAGTAGTGAAAATTAATGAGCCTTCTTTTGGAAATGAATCATAGCAACAGCATTACATATAGCATAAAATAGCCAGCACCACCTTAGTGACAAAATATCAGAATGCCCATGTGGGGCTCAACAATATCAGAATGTCTATGGGGACTTTATCAGAATGATCGGTCAATAGCATTCATGCTATGTGTTGACTACCCACGGTAGTGGTGTGCTGGGGGTAGTCGGTAGTAGCCAGCTGCATTCTTTAACAAAGAGAAAAAAGTTTTATTACAGCTCAGTAATTTATTTTAGCTTAATAGAGTTTTCTTTCAGAAAACAATATACTCTATGATTTATTCTTATGTAGTTGATAAAAGTTGAAAGGATATTAGTGATGTGATTTATATGTTATGCTGATGAGTATTATATTTAAGTTTTCATGTTTCTCCATTGTTAAATAGATATCTATTCACTGGAATTTAGGTCTCATCCCTCACTCTTTTTTTTTCAGATTTGGAGCAGCTAGGTCAGACCTAAAATACAGCATCAGCATTCTCATCTGTATTCACTAGTAGAAGGTTGGCCATGTTCATTAATGTTTGGATCTTTTTTCGAGATGTGTATGTGGGCCATGTCAGTTTTTGGTGGGGTTATTCCTTGAGGCATATGTAGGCCATGGCAGCTATAGCTGGAAACTTGTTTTGAGATGTTGTATTTATTTTAGTTGTATACATTAATAGACATCAAGTGTAAGTTATTTTACATAGTAGTGTACAGTATGGTATAAGGAATGAAATCCTGGAGATGATTTTTGAGTCATATGAATTAAATTAAATTCTTTATATTAACAGATTTAACAAAATTTACCTAATTTAAGGAAGGACATGTTGTTGGTAGATGAATAGGGTTTAATGGTATCTTATGAACTACGGCATGAAATGCTACTAAAACTCAGCTCAGCTACTAAATCCTTACCTGATTTAGGGGGTAGGATGCTACAGAAATTGCACTTAAAAGTTCGATACTTTCATTCTGCTGGATTGCCACTACATACTACTAGGTGTCACTGATTGATTGTGAGACTCATCAAGCGTCGTTTTGATGATCGATGATCTTCGAAGGGCAAAATTAAATTATTCCAACCCATTGAAAGGAGTTTCGATAATATTATGATGAAAATCACAATATATCTCACTACCAAACAGAATGAAACTTATGAGGTCACATACAAAAGAGGTTCTTGTCTGATCAGATGGTTGATCAACGATTATGAATCATTGAAGGATATAATCGTCAATATGATAGATGATTAACCTTAAGCAAAAATTATAATTAAGTAATTCACTAAGTGTTAGTGAATTACAGAAGGATTAATTAGCAATTGGATTACTAATTAGCTCAATTTGATTGAGCAATGAGATTCGGATCAAGTCTAATTGAATTGGATTTAGTTTGACATAGATTGAATTTGATGGGATCAAGTTTGATTGCAATGGAGACTAATTCCTGATTTGATCAGGACTTGGGTTCAGTTAAATCCTAATTAGATTAGGATTTGATTGAGGAGATTGGATTTCTAATTTGATTAGGTTCTATTCTCTCCTTAGGTCCAACTAAATATGATTTAGATTGAACAAAATAAGAAACCTTAGGTCCTAACTCCCTGGGACTCTCTCCCCTTGCACGCACCCTTATCTCCATGAGAAATATTTCATGCTAAAATAAGTTGGCATGAGGAATATTGGCATGAGAGAGGAGGGTAAAGAGAAGGGTGGGCAGCAACTCTTGATGAGTGATCATCCTTATCCCTCTCCTATTTGAATTTGATTCAAATCAAGAGATAAGAATTAAATGGAAAGGGATCAAGGCTATTGGAAAGTCTTGAGGCACCAAATCTTTTTTGTGTGCGCTAAGAAAGAGGTTGGCATGAGAAAGAATCAATCTAATTTCTTTCTCATACGCTCCTTATTTTAGCATTAGAAATATGGGACGCCCCATATTTTATAGCGTGAAAAAGAGGTATGGCACCTCCAAACCCTAATCCCCTATGCTGCCTATGAAAAGGTCCAAAAGGTTGGACACCTTAGACATGATGAAAAATTATTTTCTTGAAGCCGAGCCTCCTCTTCCATCTTCTTCCTCCTCCAGTTCTTTTGATCCCATAGAGTGTCTGTGAGATTTGAAGAAGAAGTCAGATCAGCCATCAAAGGGAAGATCTTTACCAGGGAGGTAGCATCCCGAGGAGATTACCTATCTCTGATCAGAATGAATCTTCGTATGGATATCTGCAGAGGCCAAACATATATGTGGCTAAAAGAATCGTTCAGACCTATGATCATCAGCTGCGGTGTAGTTCGATCCATGCAAAATATCGAAATATAATTTTAATCATTTATTTTATTTTAAATTATATACATGTCATAGATCCGGACACTGATAGATATAGATCTGATCTATTACAAATGAGGTTAAAAGATTTAACTTAGATTTGTTTTCGCTACGTTTCAAAATCGGTTTTGAAATATATACAAGCAATCTGCCCGCTTTCTAACAAAAAGACTTCTCAATGAGCATTTTGAGGACTTTGATATGATGCATATGTGTACACGCACAACCCACAATCCTTGTACAGGCAAATCAAGATAATAACATAATTTTACAATTAGAGGTTTAAATTTGATTTTCCACTGGTTGGTTTGGCATCAACTAACAATCAAGTTAAATGCAGACACAAACAGGTCAATTACTATGATTCCAGTACATCATATGGTAAGCAGATTTAGTCTAGGATTAAAAAGCACATCTTCGATTATTAGCCAAGAATACATCAGCAACCTTTAAATAATCCATTTTACTATGTGACATGAACGGATGAGATGCTCATGTTTTCCTTGGCTATATCGTTTCCATATAAAGAACCCTTTCTAAATATGAAAATTTAGAATTCTTTTCATGTGTGAATCCTCAAAACTCACCCATGTGTATATGCATTTCCCAGTCCATTGTGTCGTCCATGTTTTCCATACCATGTGTATTGGACATGCCATACTCTAGTTGAATGGTTAAAAAGGGTTCCAGCTTTCTCTAGAACCACAAAAAAAGAAAGCAAAATAAATTGGGCGGGGGAGGGGCGGTGGCGCAGTGAGATGTCAAATAGATTAAAAGGGGAAGCTGTAGCAGGGCAGCTGCCATCACTGTTAAAAGGCTTGGTATCGTAAGGCTAAGAAATCTTGGATGGGCATTCCCACTAAAGAAGCTTACTACAACAGAAAGTATAAGCCACGGAATGAAAAAATTATAGGAGACAAAACAAATTTTGACTCCTAATTAATTGAATAAATATCGCTGATTATAATGATGACTGAACATTGATATAACATTTCATTTGCTTGATGACTAAAAGCCTTTTGTGTTTGCAAGGATAAAATGACTCACTCATTTTGGGAAAATTTTGATATTCAATTGATCATTAATAAACTTGTTCCATCAAAACATCACTGTTGTTTTATGAAGTGAGACTCAGATGAAAAGCAACGTTCTCATTGCTCCCAAATTTCAATGCAGAGGAGAAAATGTCACAATGACTCGGGTCAAGTTTGAGATGGTAACAATGATGGACTTCCATCCAATATACCAGGCAAGATCAAAAGCATAAACTACAAATTATATGGATAATTTTGAGTTCTGGTTACTTTCTCCCAAGGGTCATTACATCATTGATTTCCACTTAAGTTCAAATTGGATCCAAATTTCCCTATTTCTAAAAATCAAAGTAAAAAATTGTCTAAGTAATTTATGGAATCAGACTAAACTTCATCATTTGCATAGTGTCATGAGGAAAAAAAAACAATTCTAGTACTGCATCTGGTGGGAAAGTGACAAAGGACAACATATATGGAGGTCAGGATGGGAATTTTTTTTTTGACTGAAGATGGGATTCGATGATTGGTGACTTTTGCAATGCTAACTCATTTTTTATATGCCTCAAACTTCCTAGACATCATAGATTACTGAAAAAAATGAAGAGTGACAATAAAGTAGATCTTTTTGTGGCACTAGGTATGCAATAGCAAACAATTTTTTCAAGCACTATCCAGCCAGCTCTGCCTTAAGTAATATTTGGAATCATAACAAAGATATATCAGCAACTTGTACTCCCTCCTAAAAGTTTCTCAAACTAATGAACAAACATCTGGATTATCTGAGGAAGAATTTTGAGGAAAGCTGATGCCATAAGGAATGTATATCTGGGTCCTAATTGGATTACATATTAGTGGAGCTTCTAGAACTACTCTATATTGAGGGGTGTTTTGTAGACAATAATTTTACGTGGTTGAGGACCTTAAATGGCATTTTGGAATAGCAATCGTACATACGCTTGTTAGGGTCCTTTGCATCAGTAGATCTTGCTTATCTACAAGATTCAGATCATTTGAAATAAGAGATCCAAGACCCGTGTTAGCAATGGCTCTCAAAACCAAAACATGGTAATTATCCAAACCCTAATTTCAGTAATTGATGTTCTAATAAGATCAAATTCATGTCTCGAGCTTCCAAAAAGGGTATCCTAGTGCATAAGTCTCCTATAGTTACGTGGTCTGGGAGGGTCAAATGTGCACAGCTTTACCCTACACAGGGAGAGGTTGTTTTCACATTTCAAACCCATTACCTCTAAGTTACAATGGAGCAACCTTTCCATTAAGCCAAGATCTACCCTCTATTCAAACAAATTATACCAATAAAACTTAGACACTTTTTATGTGGTGTCAACAAATCACCCTGAATTTTGTTGTTAGATGAACTGAAATGTGAAGCTTTAAGTCATCCAAGCAACAAATGTCGTACTGGTAATAACTGTAGCATAGTGCGAGGGCTTTAGATGGCACTTTGCAAAAGAATTCTCAAAATTGCTTGACCAAATCCATAAGATTAATGAAAATCAAAACCAATTAGAAAAGAGCCACCTTCAATATCAGTGAAAGTATTCACCAAGATAACTACTAGACAGCTATTGTAGACTCATGGTTCCAATCACCCATGTTCCCGAAAGATACTATATTAGAAATATTTCTCCAACTCCTGTCCACAACAATATAATCTTTAGTTGTACTATCAAACATTCCAACAGGTTACAAATTAAAAGAAAATGTTTCGAGAACAAATTCAATAATTTCTCAGCATTCCAGCAGGTTACCAATTTTTCATCAAAGCAAGGACAACACTAGCAATCTTTTATAATTTCCATTGACAAAATGACCTATGAATAATTAAAAGCATGCACCAGCAATATGCAAACAACCTTGCAAAACATGAGCCCACCTTCCAAATCAGAAAAAAATCTCAAAATCAACTTGATAGTCATTCCACATTCCTAATTTCAGTCTCTCATTTTGTAATAAGACTGAGTTACTATCTCAAGCACCCAATCCAGAATAAAAAAAATGTCATCAAAACAAGAATAGCCCTGTCTTGAACTTCAAAAATATTCCTGAAGCTGCCTCAGCTAGTTGACACCCATCCTCTAAGTGCTTACCTTTGGGAGATCCATGGTTAAAACCTAATTGTGGCACACTGTCACTGTATTACATTTTAAGAAAAAAACATCATCAAGCTACTAATTGAATGCATCATAAACTTGAAGCTGTAAGTGATGCAACCAACAAAATAGCATAACTCATAAAAAAAATCAAACCATCAAGGCCTTGGAGTATTACATGGCATTTGCCATATTGATCCTCAGGATGGGTCAGTACATGTACAAGCTTGTCAGTTGCATGCATAAGCTCAAAACCACATAGAGCAATAGAGCCACCTTCCATTAACCAAAAATCCAACAGAAATGAATTGGTAACTATTTTAGACGGTTAAATCGAATAATGAACGTTCCCAAAATATCCCTCCCTTCATCCCCTTTATCAAACATTTCAATAGACGCCCGACCAAGCAGCAAACATTGAGAAAAGAAATTGAAGCATGTATGAACATTTAGAAGAACCACATCGTATACTGAAACAAGAAATAGTACAACCAGTTTTACAAAATTCCCAAACAATTGAATGAACAAGAGACAATACTAGCATAAACACAAATAAACACACATACCTCTCACTACCTGTACAGATCCCTCTCCCTTCCTCTCACGCCAAACTGACGGGCACCGCCTCAATCAAATTGGCGAAGTAGAACTGGGTGGTGATGAGCCCCCTCCGCCGTACCCGCCACCCCACCTTCTCCAACGCCCGCTCAATATCCCTCTCGGAATGGAGGTACGCCCTTGTCGCCTTCGACGGCCCTGGGAACAGCTCCCCACCCTCTTCAGCAAGTCGTAGTAGAACGTCTTCGGCGCAAAGCTCAGCACGAGCCTCCGCTCGGCCAGTGACGCCAGGTGCCCGATCATCCCCTCAGCCTTCCCCTGGGGGTAATGGATCAGAACATCCAAGCAAACCACCGTGTCGTACTTGCCCTCCAAGCTCTCCAAGTCCCTCACCTCAAACTGGGGCATTTTAACGGATGGGTTATTAGTGTCTTTACCCAAGGCCTCGTCGGCCTGGCGCTGGGCCTCAGTCACCATGGCAGAGGAGATGTCGCTGGCCGAGACGATGGCGCCCTCGCGGGCGAGGGGGATGGCGAGGCTTCCGGTGCCGCAACCGGCGTCGCAGACGGTGACGCCGGCGAGGGGCCCGCGGTCGCGGAGCATGCGGAGGGTGCTCTCGACGGTCTGGGCGTGGCCGAGGCGGATGTCGAGCTGGACGCGGTTGACGTCCTCGGTGGTGTCGCCGTAGATCTTCTTCCAGCGCAGGAAGCCGGTGTTGTTGAAGTAGTCGCGCACCACCTCCTTGTCGTCGCCGCCGACCACTTCCGCCTGCTGCCGGCGGCGGCGCTCCGGGTCGGCGAAGGAGATGGCAGCGGCGAGGGCGGCAACGGAGCCGACAGCGAGGGCCGCGGGGGCGTCGAGGGAGAGGTCGGCGGCGGAAGGGAGGGCGAGGGTGCGCGTGGTGGGGCGCGGAGGGGCTTCGAGGAGAGCGGGTGCAGGTGGCGGCTGGCCCTCGGAGAGGCGGAGGATAGCACCGCGGCAAACGCCATAGCTTCCCCTTCACCTCTTTTCCTAATTTACGTTTACATAATGTATTTGTTTAATTTTCTTTTATTTATTATCGTCTTTCGTCCTTCCTTCAGATTCCTGATAAGGTTGGAGATTCGCGTGGCACCATCCGTTATCCATTGTTTGCTTGCTCGGATAGGCTCTGTTTGGATTCTCGTAACGGGCAGGGAAGGGTCACCCAGAGGCCGGAAGAAGGCCCCACAGTGGTGGTCCAGCCAGCCCAGCCCGAACGTAGCCTTCTTAGGCCGGAACTTGCTGGTATGCAATGCCACAAATAGGCCTGATGACGGCAGGATCAGTTTTGGTGGAGCAAAGATCCACAATGCACCGATGGATGGCCGCCATCACTAGAGGGACAACGGTAGGGTTGAAATTGGGTTGGATTAGGCCGGATCATATCTTTATTTGAGTCCGAGCTAAAGCTCGATTCGAAATAATTTTTCGAGCTTTAGACCGGATTTAGATCCAATTTTTTGAAAAATATAAGTTCGAGTTCAATTGAGCCACCCGATGCCTCGCCATCGCTTCACCAACCTCTGCTTGTCGTCTGCATCGGATCCATCTCCATCCACAATCACAGAACCAACGGACCATGCAATACACCGTGTGCATTCTTTGATAGCTATCCATTCTCTAATGACGGCTACATCGTACCCCGTAGCATCACAAGGTCTAATCGTTATGTTTTCTGCTCATCTAATAAAACATACAATAATTTTTGAAAAAATTATCAATTATGATCATTAAATATGCAAAGAAAAAAAAAAAAAACAAATGATAAAAATAGTTAGAATATAAATAATTATTGTTTATATTCTAATTGTTGAGTATAAACTTGTATAGAATATAAACAACAACTAGAATGTCAATATGTGATCTCTGGGAAGAGTGCAAGCTGAACCCAACAACTGAAACTAAATTCTTGGTGTCAAGCCTTCAAATTCATTTCCGGGACCACACAAACAACAAACAATTGAGTTGTGCACCTAATCCAAAAAACAGCAGTTCTTTTGTCACAAATTAAGTGGTTCGTACCGAAAGTCAACAACATTAATACAAAACGACTTGGCAACAAAATCTGAAAATAAATTAATCAATAAAAAAAAGCAGTAGCCCAAGCATTGATCGAAGCAGTTGGTGCTGCAGCTCTTAACCGGAAGGCTTCCATTTGCATCTTACAAAACCAATCAAAGAAGTAAGAGTTTCTAATAAAAGTGTCATGCATTTGATCCGAATTTGCGAGTTGAATCTGAAAAATAATAATAATAATAATAATAATAAGTTTGATAGCCTAAGTAATGAATATCTCAACTAGAGATCTCGTATATTATCATAAAAAACGTATTAGAAACTAGGAGTTGATTGATATGTGCAGCGGAAGGATAAAATAAATTTTAATTAATCATACAGTGTGTTGCTGCAGAAATCCGCTGGCGTCGGAGATGCTGGAGTCGTGGGTGCCGCGGTCGCCGCCGGGACCTGCAAAGGAAGTCTAAACCGGAGATGGGATTGCTCCGG
>KE509435.1:32359-51149 GCA_000441515.1 Elaeis oleifera | reverse complement strand
AACCCAACTTTGATGTACACATGGCATATTACAATTTATGGGGTGAGAAAAAGAAAGGAGGCATGAGATAAAGTGTGAGTGGGCGTGAGAAGTTTTGGATTGCACCCCTACGTGCAATATAAATAAGGGGGGCACGCCGAGGAGTTTGCGGATGAAAAACTCTTCCTTCTTTCTTACAGTAGGCTTACCTTGTCCAATTCTCTTTGTTCTTTTTTTTTTCTAGCCTAGATAAGGTCCTGATAAAGGACAAGAAGTCCTCCAAAAGGTTTAGAGAATCAGAATAAAATTAAGGAGACAAGGAGCAAGAAAGAAAGGCAACAAAAGGTCTGACAGGGTGACAGCAAAGCCAAGAAAGAAGGTTCTGCCCAAATAGCTTTAAATTCTGATAAATTAGAATTTAATTGTAGAGAATATTTAAATAGATGCTAGTGAGTTGATCAAGTCTCCGTGTAGATCAACATTGGAGGGTGAACACGTGGGCACCTGGTGGAAACCTTGACGAAGTGCTGCCGGCAACTGAGCACAAATTAGGGTCTAGCGATAAAAGGTATGTTTCTATACCTTATATTATGATATTAATGCATATTATATGGTTTAATTTCTGATAAAGAGATCTTGGAGTTAGGTTTTGGTTTATGATTTCATAATAATTGCATTGAAATCCGTGCTTCCGTAATTGTCATAAAACCTTTCAAGCATATGATCAATGAATCATAAACATTATGTATAAATATAATATTTATTATTTCATCATTTTAGGACAACTATCTACCACATAGCGGACATCCACCACTATGCCAGGGCAACCTTACAGAATGATGAATAACAAAATTTGATCATCAATAAATATCACATCTGATTGAATCGATCAAAGAAGGCTCTGATTCCACTGTTGGGTTTCAGATCACGCAACGGAAGATTAGATTTCAAAATTTTTATGAAATCCGATACACCCGAAATCTAAAATCCTAGGATCTCCCTTGGTGTATTCAATCAAACATATATGCCTATAAGTGAGGTTTAGAAATGAAACCTTAGGTCGGTGAGAATGGAAGAAGCCGGTATCTTTTCTTTTCCATAAGGTGCCCAAACGTTTGCCCTCCAACAGGTGATCCACACGAAATCAGGATCAAAAAAATGCTCTGACAGAACCTTGCCTTATCAAATTCTCCTCCCAAGAACTATCTTGCCTTGCTAGGACCAATTCCCAACACTCCTTCACCAATTCTCTCTTAAATGGCCTAAACCCCTCTCTTAGCCTTTCAAAAGGATCTTCCTAAACCTTTGTCCTAATAGAAGACTCTTTATTTTGAAGTCTAAAACCTTGTCTTAAAGAAGACCCCTTGTCTTAAAACTACAAGACCTTGTCTTAACAAGGGAAGGAAGAAACTTTATCGGACTTCTGATTGATTTTTATCCGAACCAAGGGGGGGTATTATGACATACGAATAGACGCTAATATGTCTATTCATAAAAGCCTTGAATCTGGTTATTAACGTATCAAATACATCCTTTAATCAGAAGGACCGTTGTTACGTGTTATGAATTCATACGATGTTTAAGCATCGTATGACTTCTTTTCAATAATTGGACTTCCTTATGATTGTTTGACCAAGTCAAACCTGATCCTAGTCATCCAAATCCCACACCATAATCTGATTAAGGCCTTGGATTTAATTTAAAACCCTGGGAGAGAATTGATATGTGAAAAGTTATGAAGAACTTTCAGCCTTCTAGAATTGGCACCACCAAGACCCCATCTTGGCCCTCCAAATGTGTTTTGACTTGGTTAAATCACTCAACCAAAGGTGGAGATTAAATCTTGGCCCTCTAATCCTTATCCCAAAAAGGTGATTAACATGCAGAAGGACTCTTAGCCCATCTGCACACCAAGAACAATTGCCGTGCGCCAAATCATGCACCAAACATTATCCACTTTATCTCCACATCATTTAGATATTTTAATCTCATTAAAATTCTTCAAAATGGCATGCAACAAGATAAAGGAAAGAGGTTAGTTGGCATCAAAATTAAGATTAGATCCTTCCATGAGAAGGACTCTAATCCTCTCACATGTAACAAGTCCTCATGCACTAAAACCAAAATGCATGATCTGATTTCCATGCCCCATAAGCCATAGATTTTAATCTTATTAAAATCTCATAAAATTAAGCATTAAACCTCATCAAATAAAGATTAAAATGACATAGAAATTTAGAGTAAAATCTCTTTGGAGAAGGACTTCTTGTACGTGCACATTTCTTGTGCCAAACAATGTGGCGCCTTACACCAAGAGTCCTACCAACTTGGGACTCTTGATAAATGACATTAAAATCATAAAAAATTCTTAATTAAGGTTGATTAAAATAGAAACTAACCAAATTAAGTCTCATTTAATTTTAGTTGACTTATTGAAGAGGTTTCAAACCAAATAGATTAGGTTAGGAGCTTGGGTTAGCCAACAAGTGCTAGCTTGTCAATTAGGCACCCAATCCGGATCTAATATCCCATGATTCAATCAAATAAAATCTTTGACTGATTTCTTGATGTGTGTGACCCTTTGGGTTTGCTAGTAGTAGGTCTAGATTTATGTTGACCCGAATTGATTAGAGTCCATCTAACCGAATTACATCAAATCGATGCATATTCAAGTTGTCAAATTAGAACCCTTTCTAATTGACCCATGAATTAAACTCTTTAATTCATGAAAACCTACAAGACATGATTGACTTCTAGCAACATGTCATGCCTACTCAAAAGATGTGAAATTTTCTGATGAAAATATCAAAAAAATCCTTCAGTAGTAAGTTACCGTGCAATTCAATCCTTCGATCATCCAGCATCCCGAATATGATTATGGATATGGAACCAAGTCAAATCTAATTTCATATTCATATTTTTCTCGATCATAAGATGATGATTCGATTAATAAAATATTGAAAACTCTTTCTAATTTTCATTCTGCTTTGATCAAAGTCTTCTTGAATCATCTCTCGATCGGAACAAGTAGGATGCGATTTTCTTTTAATTGGAGTGATCGATTCCATATTGACCTACTCATAACCTCCATACATAATGCACCATATTCAGAACACCCTGTATATGACTAAGTTATGAATGAATATGAACCAAAACTATGATTTCATATGCACAAGGTACCATGGTGGTCTCAGGTCTAAGGACCACATGCACAACCCCTACTAGCGAAGCATCTCTTGACATTAGAATTTCATAAGATGTTTCTCATATCGGATCAATTTAGTGAACTTATTCTCTAATGAGCACCCACACCCTTGTATTAGTGTCTCACATAAGTAGCTTATGAGATCAGCTACCCTCTCTACCGAGCATACATAGGATGTGCTAGTTCTTCCGGAACATCGATCTCCGACTCAATGTCCCTTTAACTAGGAATGTTCTAGATCAAAATTTTAGAGTTTTAGGTCTCATAGGTATGATCTCATCATAATCCTAAAACTATTGTCCTAATCTTTGGGATTCATCATGATCTCAATTAAAAAACATAAGATGTAGCACATGATGAAAAAAATATCTTTATTAATATAAATATCATTTACATAAGTCTGAAAGATTATAAAAAAAGGTCCTTATATACATAAGTCGATTGGCTTATAGGACATATTCCTTTCACACTCAACGACCTGTGAGTTTTTTGTCCCAAAAATCAACTCTCTGTTGGCATCCTATGGCTTCGACTCGAGCAATTGAGTCGACTCGACTCCTCAGCTTGTCTTTGAGCCGACTCAAATCGTCGACTTATGTCAGACTTGAGTCGACTCGAGAATGTGCCAAAATGCTTTTGCATGCCATTTCGATTGAGTTGACTCAGGATCATCTTGAATCAACTCGAGGTGCCCTCAACTGTAATTTTTTTGTGATGTTTTTTAATTTAAATTTTTTTTAATTCCAACCTTCAAATATCTTTCTTCAGTCTTGTTTGAGATATGCAATGCTCTTCAAAAGCTTTAGATTCCTCCTTTTTTATTTCAAATGCATTATTGAGCTTTTTCTTTTAATACTCTATAAAATTTTTGAAACATGATCTTAAGAAACTTATTAGTTCAAATATATACTCAAATATTTGTTATTCATCAAAATTAATCCTTAGGGTTCACAAGACCTATTGCTACCTAAGCACAACAGGCATTAGACCACCATCTAAAGATCCATAATGATTCCTAATCGAGCTGAGCACTCCAGCAACCCAATCAGCTCAATGCCTTGGTTGGGTCATCTCTTAGTAGCAATATATACCATTATTACCATCATACATGAAAAGGTACAAATTAGACGAGTACCACAATTCAATCCATACACACAGACACACACGTGTATATATGCTCATGTACGTATGTGTGTGTATGTATGTGTATGTATGTATGTGTGTGTGTGTATATATATATATATGTATGTATGTATGTATGTGTGCATATATATATATGTATGTGAAATGCTCTACGAACGAATAGATCGGATCGAAAATGGAAAGATTTATACAAGTTATACATTTTCATCATCGCTTTGTAGAAAATTCTTATAGATGTGTCAGATAGCTGTAACTCGATTCTTGAAATAGTCTCCCTCTCCAAAAAAATATTTTTTTACTGATGTTTAAAGAAATATTTTGCTGTGAATAAAGAAACTAGACTTAGGTCGATCAGATTTATCTATAAATTCATAAGTTCTCCACCATCCGATCCACACAGATCTCCATACATGAAATAAAAAAATTAACAATTAGTTTTCCATCTTTTTGGATTTGAAAATATATAAAAAAGATCATTAATGCATATGGGATGAAAAAGATATAAAAAAGTCAGATCATTAAGGTAAATGGGTTGGAAAAATACAAAAAAAAATCAAACCATTAATACGAATGAGATAGAAAAACATAAAAGCTAAGCTATTAATATAGATGGGATGGAAGTCCACATGCACCAAAGGTTGGGATTCAAGTTTGTATTTATTCTGAAGCATTTCTATTTATCCCATAGAGTTTATATTTATTCATTCATTATGGGAGATAGAAAGTGGCTATCAACTTTATTTTACTGCTTGCAGATCTATGCGGATTGGGTGAATCAGATAGTGGGTAATTTTATTAGATTTGAAGCCAAGTCCATTACTATAAGCCTAGTCCACTTCTATATATATAGTTAGACTGGAATCAGATCGACAGGATTTACACTCAGATTCAGGTTAAAAC
Organism: Elaeis oleifera; assembly: GCA_000441515.1. Classification (NCBI taxonomy): domain Eukaryota; kingdom Viridiplantae; phylum Streptophyta; class Magnoliopsida; order Arecales; family Arecaceae; genus Elaeis; species Elaeis oleifera. Next base: position 45,922 of record KE509435.1, on the reverse strand, counting down.
TATATAATAGAGGTTCTACATCAAGGATCTAAGTAGTTGAATAAGATCTACTAGCATAAAACTGCTTGCACATAAAAAATCATATAATTTGAAGATTTTTAACCTATGCATAAAGTAGTCAAAAATTGGACAGCCTAAATAAAATTGAATTAAATGTATTTTTTGATCACTTGATATATAGACTAAAGGTCCTCAAATCATATGATTTTTGATGTGCAGATAATTTTGAATAATAGATCACATTCAATGTCTTAGATCATCGATGTAAGACTCCTATTGTTAAGTTTTGATCTGACCGAATCTAAGCCCAAATCTGATCGACCTTATCCAAGTCTATCCCTATATATATATATAGACAGATATGGGGGTAAGGTTGATCAAATTTAAATTCAGATTCAATCAGATCAAAACTGAACAATAAAAATCGTATATTAATGATCCAAGTCATTGGATATGATCTATTATCTCAAAATTTTTTGCACATGAAAAAAATATAATTTGAAAAAACTTAGAGTGATCATAAAAATATATCTAATTTAAATTTATTTAGAAATCAATCTATTCTAATCTGACGTTCTCTCTCTCTCTCTATATATATATTCATATAATTTTCAAACTTTAAAATCATGCCGAGTTATACTGAAATGTTTACACATCTAAATTTGACCATTCATACGTTTAGCAATATTATTTATTATAAATCTAAAATTTTATCTCAATTAATTTTTTAAATTTAATTATTTTATGTACTGTATGGTATGCTTAATGTCTATAGAACAAATGCATGCTGATAAGGTCTGGGCTAGATGTAGTCGGTGTTATCTGTCGTGTCACCGGAATTTCAGTAGTCCGTGAGCATCTGGACGCCACCCCAAATCGCTCCGTTCTCTCCATCCTGTACCAAAACTCTTAAAAAGCCATTCAAATCGAGGCAGAAAGCCAAGCGGACACCAGCGTACTGCCGTCCGTCACGTGCCCTGGTGAGGGCCCCTGACCCCCCACGCGATGGCGACTGGATCCCTACTCCATTAGCTTCCAATCACTCCACGGCCGTTTGATCTCCATCCAAGGTTTGATGTATTGATTTTCTGCGGACCCGCTTTCGGAGACAACACCGTACTAGGCATAGTATAATTGTCACGTCAATACAGTGTAGGTATATTTATTTAAGTGTACCAGATGTAGCTTTCCCTTGCCTAAAGGCAAGAGGGGTTCACCTTGGGTTATAACTTACACGTGCGGCGCACGTGAGTACTGAGTCAATTGGAGAGAAGTATTTGGAAAGTTAAATAAGATTTAGAATTCATTTAACCATGACCCATACTCTTAATGAAGCATTTGAATTAAATCACTTTGTTAGATGAGCAAAAGAGCTATTTTGAAAGATTAAGATATAACTTTTACTTTCAAATCCATTTAATCCCACCTAATTTGTGAATAAATTATTTCAACAAAATAAAGTATTCAACCGTATGCGTTAAGTAATTTACATTGAAGTAAAGAGGAACAAAAGTAATCTAATACATATAATTAAATAACAATGATAGGTTAAAATTAAATTATAATAAGAAAAGACTTCTTGCAATAACTGCTATGTTTTATAATACAAAGTATATCAAGAAAGAGATGCTTAGATTCCATCATTAAACTAATAAAGATGAGAAAAAAATTTAAATTGGGTAAGACATATTTATACCAAGTTTAATGAAGATAAGAATGAAGTTTGTTGCCACTAAAATCCAACCCAGCTAGTATAGCCTGGAGGGCACTGATCAATCTGCTCGATTCATGGTGGTGGAAGATGGAGCATTGATTTTCCTTCGAGGGCTATAAATCTGTATGCACAATAAAGAAAGAAAATTTATCAAATTGGCTTCGACTAGATTCTTTGATGCCTAAGTTAAATTAGACTTCGAAAGGATAGCAGTAAAAGAGAATATAATAAAGAGTTAGTAAAAATATTATCTTGTTCTGATCGACCTAGTTTTGATCGATTTTTTCTTTCATTTTTAACTTTGGCCTTCTCAAATTAACCTTAGAATCGGTTTTTAAGAACTCTGCCTTCGAGAATTCAGCCTTTTGGAGCTTGACCTTTTGAAACTTGGCCTTCAGAAGCTCAACCTTCAGGGGTTCAGCATTTTGGAGTCCGATCTTTCAGAACTTGGCATTTGGGTGCTCTATTTTTGGTCTCCTAACCTCAACACTGGTCTTGGCTTTTACTTTGGCTCTATTATTTATCATGATCTCGACCCTTATTTTAGTCTTCGCTAAGCCTATGGATCTGCAAAAAAGAGAAGTAGAATTATGGATGAAGATTGATTTCAGAGCCTCTCATCACGCGATCTTTAAGTTATAAGATTTTTTGTTTTCTTGAAGCTTATTTTTATGGGATCTTGTTGGCCCTATTTATAAAGGCAAGGAAGCACGGATGTCATGATTTGGAGGTAGAACTTAAGAGATTCTCATAACATCCTTCGTTATCTGAATTCAAATCTATTATAACCTCCTTTCTTGTTTGGATCTCATGAAGAATTCAAGTTTTGAATTTAAATTTTTTCTTATTATATATTCATGCACAATCAATGAGCTGGTTTCCTACCCATCGAAGCTTACTTTCATTTGAGATTAATATAGTTAGTTGAAATATTGACGGCAATTTTATTTATTTATATAAATATTGACCAAGAATAAAGAATAATATTTGAGTAGTAATTGAGAATGCATGGAAAATTATGAATTTAAAGTATTTATTTTATATAAATGGAGGATATGTTTTGGCATAAAATTTATAATTCTATAGATAAGAACTAAATAGTAAAAATCATGATAAAAATTTCTATTCATCACTTGCTATATTACCGCTTAATTTATCAGTTTTACATGGAATTTGGTAATTGACCACTTACACCTAATGGACTATATCAATCACCAACTGCCATTTAAATTGGTTAATTGAGCTGCTAATGGGTACGTGATTAGCAGCATTATTCATAATATGATTGCATCAAGAAAGAGATGGTTTTCAAATCTCAAGCGTTCCTATCATAACAGTGTAAATGAAGGAAACAAAATACATAACGTCGGACAGATTCATAGCAAGTTTAATTAGGATAACATTTATTTTTATTTGAGATAAGCAACGCTATTTTTAATGATGATCTAATTTTGTTGTTTTCTGCATGAAGCTGATTGAGAATTAAAAAATATTTTTTAAATATTATTTGAGAATTAGTAGGTAAGAAAATATGAATTATCATTACTATTATTTTATTAAAATGGATGACATATCTGGCTTAAACCTAAACTTGAATTATAACCATACTAGAATAACAGGAGTGTCGCAACTCGCAATCTAAAAAAAAGTTGTGGTTAAACCCATTGATGGGACCAAACGGTGGGACAGCTGACGTGGTGGCGTGAATTTTTTACTTACTACTAACCTCTTTTGGAATGATGGGAATAAGTTGATGGGCACCATCCCCTTTTTTCTTTTTCTTTTTCTGGTAAGAGCACTGCTTTCTGGCCCCTTTGATTGCTAGAAGTATAGCTTTCCTTCCGGCTTCTTCAATCTAATCTAAAGATTCTTCCTCCTCTGTAGAAAATTATTGTTTTACATGATTCTTTTAAAAAAAATTCTAGAATGACCATTAGCAAAGTTATATCAGATAAATTGAAAGTCTGGAGATAAATCCCAAACATGATATCTGACACTATATGCACTACATCAACGGTGCACCACAGAAATAATTGGAGCCTAGATGAGAAGAGCAAAAGTTCATAAAATTTATACGGTTCATAGGATGATTAATGAAGCTCATGGAAACAAGAAATTTGACTAATATGGTGCAACTAGTGTGGGGCACAATGACCCCTCATGCCCGGGACTGGTGATGTCTTCTTTTATTATCCTTTGCAGTCATGCAGACGCTGATGTGGTGCTGGTGCTGGTGCTGGTGCTGGACAGCGTTCAGTGACCAACGGAGGAATTCGAAATCAGGGGCGGAAAGATGGGTGAAAATTGAAAAAAATATCCCAATGGGGCCCACGTCATTATTTAAGTCATACCAATTGTCGTCTCGGGCGCCGCAAGTCACGTGGACGGCAGGCGGCCCACGTGGCGTGACGCTGACCGGTGGGCCCGGGGCCGACCTGTCTCGCACGCTAGCTTCCACTGAAGAAAGAGCGCAGGAGGTCATCGCCACGTCAGCGTCCGGTGTCGTCTTTACCTTCGATGGGACCAAGCCCACCGCCCCTCTCCAGTTCTTCCTCCTCGTGGGGCCCGCGGGGCCTGCTTTCCAGCCACGCTTGGTACATGCTTGCTGACCTTGACCAACACCCGTATGCCACGTGGACACGCCAGGTGTCTTTGGTATGGGAAAAGCTAGCATGATGGGAGGTTGAGGTTACTAGTGCCAACTTTGTGATATATATTTTCCGTTCTTTTACGGAACTTTGATGTTTCCACCCTCTTATAACCTACACTCATTAAAGTTATGTTACGTAAAAATACATGATTAGATATTACTGTTTGCATGATTCCCAAAGCTATGTAATGTTGGCAGACTCGGCTTGTCCTCGCCATGTATACATCGTTACAAATAGAAGTGGTTTACTAGCCCATGGTAGACGTCTAGCTAGCTGGTATAAGTTTGCAACCAAATATCATTATGCGCTGATGCTTTCTAATTCACGTGTATAATTGCCTTGCACAGCATGCTAGGAAACAATGAGATGATATAAAAGTTATATGTGAATTTTATAACTATTTTTACAAGATTATTGTTCTACGACACAATTATTCCTTTTAAGATTAAATGCTAATTATATGTTTGGAAGCGATTGGCATGATCCAATATATATCAGATTCGTTAACTAATAGTTTGGCCAATATAATTTTCTTATTGTCTTTTGCTGTGTTTAGTACTATATACTATATAAGTTGTAGGCAAGTGATTAATTACTTATGTGCCTTGTTGATCCTTGTTTATAAATTCCAGTGCTATGTTGCCACCCCATTTAGAATCATGAATAATGGCTTATATGTTCAAATAGGTGCAGATATTAGTTAAGTAATTGCTTAGCAAGTAAATGATGTGAGTTTAAACATTTTATAGCAATAAAAAATATGAAAATACCTTAGGTTGCATTTGGTAGCCGGTAATCTATCCAGATTACTGGTAATTTAAAGTGGATCCACTGAATGCTGCGTTTGGTATACTTTTTGAATGGTAATTCAGATTATTTTGATAATTCAGATTGTCTCTCAGGATTATTTTGAGAAGGGATAGCTATCCAGATTATCATTTTTTTGATAATATTATAATAAAAATTTTGGATAAATTATTTTCAAAAAAATCACACAAAATCCATCGTCCAACTCTCCCTCCTCCATTCTTCTCTGCACTCGCCCCCATCCGTGGCTCCTCTATCTTTCCGTCTGCCTATGACTCCTTCGCCTTCATTCCCCACTCTCCCTGTAGTTCTTCCATGCTCGTCTCCACCACCTCTACGGCTCCGCACATGCTTACCCCCTCCCCACCTCTCATGCTCGCGGTTCTCAATGCCCTCCGATTCGTTATTTTTCCGTGCCAACATCATGTCCACACTACTGCCATTATTTCTTATCAAGAAAAAAAAAAAACAATCGAGATAAAATTATTGAAAATATTTTAAATATTTGATTTCACATTGTCATAATAAATATATTAATCAAAATTTTTAATAATTTTAATCTATATTTATCAAATATAATAATTAATATTATTAATAATTTAATGATGATAATTATTTTGAAGATAATTTATAGTATCTTTCAAAATTTTTTGGTGAATGCAACCTTAGAACTAAAGTAGAGATCATGTAATAATTCTAAAGGAAAAATGAGTGCGTCGATATCAACATTTAGTATTAAAAAATGTAAACAATAAAAAGGTTCAAGCAAGTATTTTTCTCAGATATATACTGAAATAGTAGTGTTCCAGCCAGTAATATGTGACTGGTTGCCTGCAAAGATTCTGAGTGCCACAGGCTGTCCAATATAAATATCGACTCCCCCTCCATACCATCCCACCCACAACGCTTTCCTCCTCCATCTCCGGTAATTTGCCTCTCCCTTCCACCGGCTTCAGCCTCCGTCTTGTTAAGCTCCTCTTCGCCAACTTTCCTCTATTTATCTCTCCCATGGCTACCGTCGAGGTGAGCCACTTCTCTATACTTTTCCCAACGTCAACAAACATATGTCTCTATGTCCCTAGACTGGATCACAACCTCCTCACAAGTTTGCATGTTTCTTTTGCCACAGTTCATTAGGTACCATATATCCGGGTAAAATAGAGGATGATGCAGATTTGGACCTCGATCTGGGCTCCTAGGAATGGGATTAGATCCGCTAGGTCCAGATAGATTGCCATATGGCTTCCAAAAGATTAGTCAATGAGATGATCTGTAACAAGTTGTACTAAGCCAGTTCCTGGCCTTGAGACAAAGTTGTAGACGAGATAGTTTCTTTTTTTCTTTTTCTTGATGAAAATGGGTTGTAGACGAGCTAGTTGACAACAAATAAGCTAGGGAAGAAGTTCCTCAGTTCCCTTCATTCGAAACCACCTTTTTGTGAGAGGAGTAATCAGAGGAACAGCCATATATTGATCATGGTTTGGATTATCTGGACTCTAGTCAGATTTCATGGTTGATTTTAATCAACAAGATCCACTTGTGTTCCATGTGATTGTTAGTTTAGTGCTACCTAGTTACTGATCCGTTCATTTTTTCCAGTTTTTGGTCCAATATTTTTTAAGAAAATCTGTTCAAGTGAAATAGACATTCTGGTTTTTTGTTTTCTCAAAAAACATATTGTATCATATTCTAAATTGCTCTAACATTATATTTTCTTTATATCATATTAGTCTTTAAGTTGGCCGGTCAACATCAACCTTAAGCAAACTCATGGATGCTAGAATTACCAATTTTTGTCGCTACAAAACTAAACCTGATTTAACTTTTTCCTGCCATCCTCTATTTACATACATGCGTGTGTGGCACTTATATATAGATCAATATTTAATATAAATGGAAAATATAGCAATATAAAATAAATATTAATATGTATCAGATGTATTATGTATAATTATTCCTGTATTTGTGTACGTGGATGTTAGAGATCTACCACATGTACATAATTGTAATTATAAGAAAAATTTTGTTGAGGCGGCATGCTAAATCTTTTTGTCTAGCACTAGAAACACAATTTTCAATTACATCTGGCTGTTAACAATAGAGTCTCAGCACGTCGCCCTAGCATTAGAGACGCAAGTGGTGGACAAGGATCTGTGGGTTAAGAGCCAGCCAATTGAAATCCAGCTTGACCAAGAAATTTCCTGCCTAGGGGAAGAATGAACTTAATCATCCAAGTCTAGCCCTGATCAAGCTCCAAATGGTGCAAACCAAAACTCAAATTCAGTTGGGTGGACTAATTAATCCAGGCTGGTTCTGGCCATATCCTAAAATGATTTCGATCATGCCAATAATATAGATGTATCTTAGATTAGATGAAGCCGGTTCACGGAGATCAGATGTATTTGGACTTAATTGTACTAGCTTGATCCACATGGGAGACACATGGGCCCACATAACCAGTTTGACGTATGAAAAAAGGAGAATTCTTGGTTTCTCGGTTATTACAGAGGTGAAAGTTTTGGACATGCAGGTGGAAACAGCTCCGGCCGTCGAGGCTCCGGCCGTCGAGGCTCCAGCAGAAGCCCCGGCCGCCCCCCCAGAACCCGAACCAGCTCCCGCAGAACCCAAACCAGCTCCCGCACCAACTGCTGAACCGGTAGCCGAGTCTGAGCCCGCCGCCCCTGCCATCGAAGAGTCCAAGGAAGAAGCCCCAGCCGCAGCACAAGAGGAGGCGGTCCCAGAACCACCAGCAGCAGAGCCCAAGGAGAAGCCTGTCGAAGAGCCTGCAGTCGAGGTGCCGGCCGAGGCCGAACCAGTGGCTGAGGAGCCGAAAGAAGAACCAAAGCCAGAGGCTGCAGAACCGGAGGCCCTGCTCCTGAAGCCCAGAAGCCTGCCGAACCAGTCGTCGAGGAGCCGACCGTGGAGGAGCCCAAGGCTGTTGAGGAGGCGCCGCCACCAGCAGTGGAGGAGGAGGTGAAGGCCGAGGTGGCGGAGGAGAAGACCGCGGTCTCGGAGTGAATGAGATGAGGCTATGGTTTGTGTGTTTGTTTGATCAGATGGAGGTTTAGTTAAGGTTTTAGATTTTATTATATCTAAAAATATTCGTCACTTTTAAATAATTAAAAACTAGCTATTAGATGGTATTAGAGCTACGAGGTCGAGGCTATGATCCTATTTATGGGTGTGTTTCACTTATAAGTGGATCGGAGTTGGTAATGTGCGTTTGGTGTCAGTGGTCCGCTGGGTTTATTTTGTAGTCTTTGTTCGTATATGTTTTTGGTGATCGAGTGCCCTTTAGGCCGTGGGCTTTCTGTTGTATTTATCAATTAAGATTGTCTTAAGATTTTCTTGATCTATAATGGTGACATACATACGGTTGCACTAATCGTATTCCAGAATTCTGCAAGCTATATAATATAAAGAAAGTTAAATGACACCCCATTCATATGCAAAGCTCAGCTTCTGTCGCCGACGTAATTTAAAAGTGCTCCATGGAACCGCTGAGTTTGATTAGCAGAAATAGGTTCAATTAGCACCCCCATCCCCATATATATAGATGGATTCTTAGTTTTTCCGAAAACGTTGAACTCTTTTAGGGAGAAAGAGAGGGAGGACCATCTGCATTAAATTATCAGGTTCAAATTTTTAGGATCTGCCACCCGATAATCATTCCTAGCCTCGATGCTTTTTGATGGTAACGTAAAATCTCTTATACCTCAATAGGTATTACGGTGGTATAGTGGATGTTTCAGATCTATTATGCTATCATTGGTGCTATCATTGATGTCTCAGATTATTGCATTATTTTCGTAGTTGTCAATTCAAACATCGAGCTGGGGTATATGAAGTAGATCTATTTTATCCAGTCAGTTGTGCGGTCTATATGGCACGTGAGCTCCCTCTGTTGTCTCGATCAATCGGTTTCTCAATGCGTGCAGTAGTTGTCCATTCTTTGGATAAGCTCGGACGTAACTAACTCCTCCTGATCTCACGAGAGCAGATAAGTTTGCGGGAATAGATAAAGACTAGAATATCTCATCCATTAACAGCATGTTCAACAATCCGATAATTTTGGAGCTTCATATTCTCGCGGTTATCTAACCACATCTTTAATAAATAACTAAAGCTCCGAGGATCCAGATAAGTAGTCCCTTTCAGAGAATCTGTTGCTGCTCTATTTGTTCTCTAAAATCTGATTTGAGTATCGGAAGGTCTTTGTTGAAGTGAGAGCCTTCAGTTTGGACTTGTTTCACAAGTCACTCTAGCACCATCGTGCAAAGCCTAGTCGTCCATCTTTCGATCTCAATAAAAATGAGCAGCAACAGATAGAGGAAGGACCTAATCATTATATTATGCCACCAAAGTGAGTTTTATCTCGTCTGTTCAATACCAGTGCCTCTCGTCAGGTGGGAGCTAGGCTCACAGCCAGGCACAACCATCGGTGATGGAGACTCATCCGCCAATCTAGCCAGCACTGGTTATGGTGGACTAGTTCAACCTGCTCTTCCAGCAGGTCCAAAATTTGACGGCCGCTGTTCAAGCGATCCAGACTATTCTTGCGCCTCCACCGATGGTGCCATAGCCTACTCAGGCTGCTCCTATATCTCCTCCAATGGTGCAACCAGTACTCTCGACGATGCCCCCTTCACCTCCTGCGGTGGCATCCCTACCAAATTCAGCTTCCCAACCACTACCACAACCAGAACAACTGTAAGCGCTTCCTCAGATTCCAGAGATGAGGCAAACCCACCAAAGCCGCCTTAGGATCAGAGAATCAGCAAGGCGACGATCTCGTAGTCCATGATTGGGATATGATTCAACCCCTGGTCAATGTTCTCCTCAGCACTCCGAGGCCTGTACTGTCCGAGATCTGACCATAGAAAAATGGGTCTAGGTGCTCGACAAAAAGATCAATAATGCTCTCAATAATAATTTTCAGCACAGCTCTACAAAATATTCAATAGTGAGCCGTCCTTCGCATCGGAGATAATGCAGAAGCCACTCCCTCAGCACTTCAAGGTGCCTCAATTTCAGACCTACGATGGGACCACCGACCCCATCAATCATTTGGAGACTTTCAAGATGATGATGCTCCTTGAGGGAGCGACATATGCTATCTTTTGTTAAGCCTTCCCCACTACTCTCAAGGGGCCACTCAACAGTAGTATTCAAGCTTGAAGCCAGCCTCCATTCACTCTTTCGAAGAGCTGTACCAGGCCTTCATCGATCACTTTGTCAGTAGCTGGTGACAACAGAAGCGGTCTGACTATCTCCACACTATCAAGCAGAGGGAGGGCGAGTTAATCCGTGCCTTCGTCAATCGTTTAACGTGATGATCTTAGAAATTTGTGACCTAGACCAGTCGATCATGATGGCTGCAATGATAGGCGACCTACTGCAGAACGACCTTAAAAATCATTAATAAAACTTATCTCTAGGACTTTTCAGATATACTTATCCATGTGGAGAAGTACGTCCGCACGGAGGAGATTTTCACAGAAGATACCCCTGCCAGTTCTGTTGCAGCAGGTCAGAATAAAGAGTGCTCTCCAAGACGGAAGAGGAGAACCCACTAGCACTCCCAGTCCCCATTCCAGAGATAAAAAATAGAGATCGAAATCATCGATCTCGGAGTCCTCAAAGAAGAGATCGACAACCTTCACCTCCAAGGCATTATACTAACTACATGTCTTTAAATATTTCAAGGAGGGAGGTATTGATGGAGGTTCGAGCTGAGCTACCTCAGCCTTCGAGGATGCAGATGAAGCCAGACTGTCGCCGCGACCCAAATAAATACTACTTCTACCATCGTGACCACAGTCACGACACTGAAGATTGCATCCAACTCCGAGATGAGATTGATGAAAGGAATGTGTCCTATAAGCCAATCGAAATTTATATTTTGATGGATTTTTTTTAAAATCTTTTAGACTCATATAATTGATATTTTATAAATATAAGGTATTATTTTCATCATTTGCTGCATCTTACTTTTGTAATAATTATGATGAACTCCATAAATCAGGGCAATGGCTTTAGGGTTATGATGAGATTATTCCTATGAGACCTAAAATCTTAAAAATTTTGATTTAGAATATTCTTAGTCATAGGAGCATTAAGTAGAAGATCAATGTTTCAGATAGACTGGCACTTTCTATCTATGCTCGATAGAGAGAGTGGCTGATCTCATAAGCTACTTGTGTGAGATACTAATACAAGGATGTGGATGCTCATTAGAGAATGAGTTCACTGAATTGATCCAATTTAAAAATATCTTATGGAATCTACTTATCCGTCAAAAGATATTTCTTATAGTGGGAGTTGTACATATAATCTTTTGACCTGAGACTACCATAGAACCTTGTATACATAAATCTATATTTTGGTTCATACTTATTTATGATTTAGTCATGTACAGGATAATCTGGATATGATGGAATGTGTATGGAGGTTGTGAGTAGGTCAATATGGAATTGATCACTCCTAGTAAGAGGAGTCGCATCCTACTTGCTCTGATCGAATGATGATTCAAGAAGCCTTCGATCAAAGTAGGATGAAAATTAGAAAGAGTTTTTAATATTTTATTAATCAAATCATTATTAAAGATTAAGAAAATATGAATATGATATTGGATTTAACATCATTCCATATCCAGAGTCATATTCAGGATGCAGGATGATCGCAGGATCGAATTATACGATAGCTTTTTACTGAAAGATATTTTTGATATTTTCATCAAAATTTAATATCTTTCAGATAGACATGATACATTACTAGACGTCAATCTTGTCTTGTGAGTTCTATCGAATTAAAGAGTTTAATTCGATCGTCAATTAGAAAAGATTCTAATTACTGAAATCAGGTTAGCTCGATTAGATCTAGATTGATTATATTAAATTCTAATCAAATCAGATCAACTTGTACTCAGACCTACTGCTGGCTAGATATGGAATCCAATAGATTACACATAAAGAAATTGATCAGAGGTCTAATTGGATTAGATCATGTTTGCAAGATTGACATGTTAGCACATGTTGCAAATCCTAACTCCTTGTTTCGAATCGGGTTTGAAATTGATTCCAAATTGAGCTAATTAAATCCAAATTGAGTCAAATCAATTTTGAGTTTGAATTAGGTCAACCCATGGCTGGATGAACCAGGGATTAGGCACCATATAACCAGCTTCCCATGTGCTAAGAATTTTTCTTGCACGTGGATTTGTTTTGTGCGCAAAAGATGTGTTGGCATCCCATGAGATGGGATGCCTCTTCCTCATATTTATCTCTTGGTTCCATGTTGAAGAAATTTTATGGAGAACCATGATTTAATTCTAGGTGCAGAGAAGTCCTTCTGTGGCTAAATCACTTCATGGTTTAAATGTGAAAATTTGATAGAGATTAAAAACCTAGCCAAGTCAATCCATGCGCCACCTAGAGTCCAATCTGTTAAGGACTCTTAAAATATGTCATGCCACCTTTTCTCCACACCATCTTCTGATTAGCACCTCCCTTGTGAGCCCTTGGATGGTCAAAAGTACTGATCAATGGTGGAGAAAAATGCCGCCCAGTGAAGCCTCGCGATGCATCGGAGAACATCAAAAAAATTTTTCTGAAGAGACTTTCTGCATGAAGCAACTTTCGAATTCCTTTCCTGATGTTTGCCATGTGTCATGTACTTCTAGATGGGCATGAAAATTTGACTTGGGCATGAGAAAATCTGGATGGGTGCGAGATGTCGTGTGGACAGGGCGCGAGTCAAATCTGAATGCATCTCATCGCTAACTATATAAAGAGGGCTGCACCAGGGTTTTATTCATTCATATTTCTAATTCTATCTCTTCTTTCTTATAAACTTCTTCCTATTGTCCAATTAGTCTCTTTCTTCTCTTGTTAGGATAAATCCTAAAATAATAAGGACAAGTCCAATTTTAGGACAATGGCCTAGGAAGAGATATAAGGAAGATAAGGAGATAAGAAAGATAAAGATAGAAAGACTAAGAGGAGAGAAAAGATTTTGAGGTTTTGCTGCCCAAGAAAGTTCTCAGAGTGAGAATTTTAGAGGAAGAATCATCCTAAGAAGTGTTAAAACCAGATTTAAGATTTCAGGGTTAGTCTTGAAACTTTTTCAAGATCATGCAGCAGAAGACTAAATAAATCAAAATTTATTTTATAAAATCAGAGAATCCCTAGATCTAAGATTTTATTACATGATTATTATATGGTATTAAATCAAAATTAAAATATATAGAGAATGAACTACATGTTGATCATATCAACATTTTCTATGCTACATCTAATGTATGTAATAAATAATAGATCAGATCTATTACCTTGCAAGTTAGACGTTCTAGCCTTGCTGATTCGGACTTGAGGATGATGTTACGAGCCACAT
>KE509434.1:10592-25179 GCA_000441515.1 Elaeis oleifera | reverse complement strand
GGCGACCGCGATTCCCTCGACTCCAGCTTCTCCGGCATCAGCAAAATTTTGCACTAACAGTTATGATTCAAGAAGTCTTTGACCAAAGCAGGATGATAATTAGAAAGAGTTTCTAATATATCATCAACTGAATCATCACCTTCTGATCAAGATATATATAGATAAATGTTTGGGTTTAACATGATTTCATACTCATAACTCATTTGGGATGTTGTATGATCGAAGGATTGAATTGTACGGTAACTTATCACTGAAAGATACTTTGGGTATTTCATCAAATTTTATCTCTTTTGGATAGTCATGACATGTTGCTAGACATCAATTTTGACTTGTAGGCTCACATGAATTAAAAAATTTAATTTAAAAATTAATTAGAAAGAGTTCTGATCAAAATTGATGCATTTGGGCTGACCTAATCTAATTAGATTGATTTAAGTCATGAGCCTGAGTCCACTGCTGGCTAGATATGGAACTCAATGGGTCACACACTTTAAAATTTGATCTTGGTTTGATTTAATTGGTTTTATTGTAAATCCTATGGGTTAAATTTACATGCTAGCACATTGTGTTAAACTAAGTTTTCAATTAGGTTAGTTCAAAGGTGTTTGAGCTAAGCCAAACCTGTTGCTTTGAACCTAATTGGATTAGGTTTAATTTAATTGGTTTCTTCCCTTATCATCAAAGAGTTTCATGTGAATAGGGAGTCCTCCATGCCACCACACTTCTCCATGCCAAATAAATGTGCGCTCCATGTTATTGGTGTTAATAAGAAGGAAGATCCTTCTTAAATAAGTCTCTTAACCACCTTCCTTATTCTCATTTAATTCCATGCTAATTCCTAAGGAGACATGGCTTCTGATGGTGCTTAGGGAGTTGTGCGTAGAGGAGGAGTCCTTCTGCTCATTAAACTCCAAACTAATTTCTTAGATGAATTAAATCATTGTAGAATTCAGGGAGACATCATGTGTTGGCATCCCTTGGTGCCACCTCTTCCTTTCTTATTTAAAGAGGGTGTTCCATCATATTTGCATGCTATCTCTTTGGGTTGTTAGGCATGAGATTGTGAGAAAATAGATAGAAAAATCTGAGACAAAGACAAGAAAAGGGAGAGAAAATAGAAGAAAATAAGAGAGAAAAGGAAAGGCAAGGGGTTGCTTGTCCTAGAGTTCAGATCATCCAAGTGTTGGGCATTTGAATCTGATTGGTGTGGTGAGATCTTTTGAGAAAAGGTCTCTAGTGTGGTTCTAGTGGAGAGTTTGAAGGCATATAGGTGATAGTGCAATCCATTCCTTAAGAAGGAAAGTAAGTAGTGTACTTGAGAAGAAGGTTGCAGCACTACTTCAAGATTGGAAAGAATCCTGATCAATCCTGTGTGGATTACTATTGGAAGACCTGCTTTGATGTTTTGTGGAGATCATTGTTCACCGGATCCTTATCTTTAGGTAGGTATAATCTCTTACCTTATATACATGCTTGATTGGTTTGATTGAAGTCTACAAGGCAATCCTAGGGTTGTTTTCGGTTGGCTAGTTTTAAGCGTTAAAATTGTTTTATGCATGTTAAAAATTTTGAAAACTATATTCCTTGTGCAACCTGAACCCAACAGATGCATGGATCCCCAAAAAATCAGAGTCGGTGGCTGAGGCAATGCAGATTCCATAGGGATCAGTTTCGCGTTGACATTGTTGGGGACATGCTTCGGTCCAAACTTAATACCCCTGCCCAACACATTCCCCTCTACTTTCGAGTGTCGAGTGAAGGGAGTAATCCCGCATGCACTGATCGAGAATGTGGAGTGCCACCTTGACTATGGGTCTTGTGCATGACTCTCGGGGCACATCTATACTTCTGTGCCCGCATTGAATGCATGTCGCCTCAAAGTCTGGGAGAGGGGAGGCGAAGCGACATGGCCACTCCACTCATACCTAAATTAAGTGTGCATCAGCAAGGGCGGTGCCTGCGACCAACCCCCAGTCAATACGTATCGCTGATTAATAGGGCGGTCATGGGGCACTTGAATTTGGCTCTTCTTTTTGTAGGGGGGAGATCCCCCCTCTTCCTCTGATCTTTCTCCAAGTGGAGGTTCATTTCTTATGTGCCATGGTATGATGGGGCGATTTCTTTTACCACGAGTATGCAGTGGGCATCTTCTTTGCCAGTGTGGGAGCCCACCTTTCCGATCGAGGCTATCACCTATCGTCCGAAGGAGGGGAGCTGCCTTATAGATTGCAACTTGGCATGGGAGGTATTGGACATGGCTGTCTCGCTCGAAGGGAGTGCGGATCTGTGGCCTTGAGGGATTACTCCAGCATCATGTTCAGAGCAAGCATGGCTTCGACGATAGTCTCTCATGGTGTTTCTGCAAAGCACTTGCTTTCAAGAGGGATGGCCATCGGACCGCGCAGTCGCTTTTAGTGTAGATCGTGGTCCTCACCATTGGGAGATCCCCTCCTTGGGGCCCTCAATGGCCTACTAGCACGGCCTTCTCTCACTGCCGTCGGTACCCCATCTGCTTCCCAACTGGATCGGTGAGGACAGCAATTGCCGTCAGTCGTCGGGCATAAAAGTGCCTCTTTCTCCTTCTTATGCATTCTCTTCGAAGGTTGGAAACGTAGAGTTGGAGAGTTCGAGGTCACTACCATGTGTGAAGAGGAGGTTGCTAGAGTGGACACTTTCGCTACTTCGAAACTATGGGATCTGTGCAGAGAAGGTAATGGCATGCTCCAGCTTCGATTTCTTCCTTTGGCAAGGAAAAGGGGGTCTTCTTCGAGCGAGGCGTAAAGTTGGAATTAATGTCTGTTTCTTCCTTTTCTCTTCTCTTTTTTTTCTCTTCTTTTTTTTTGTGTGATTGCATTTGCTGCGATCCTTTTTCTGTAATTACTATGACAAAGTATTTCATTTGGAATTGTATTTCATGTTCATTTGATCTCTTGTAATTTTACCTGCAAGCTTTAGCGGTCTCACGTTGATCGGGCAAAATTACCAGGAACACCATTTAATCACTGTCGTAGGTGGTTAAGAAATAAAACCAACTCACTACTATGTAGATAGGGTGAATCAGGATTGTCTTCGTAGGTATTAGAGGATAGCAAAAGGAAAGTTTAATTCTTAAAAGTTGGTAATGTTTAATTGAAACTAACTAATTTAAATCAAAGATGAAATTGAGAGATGTAGATAATGAAAAAGATATCTTTGGATTTTTAGATGATCACAAACATAGATTCTGATATTTATTTTAATCTAAGCAATTAAATTCATAATCAATTAGGAGTCTTGCAAATCAATCCCAAGCATAGGCTATCTTGTCGAGTATGAACCATATTTTGTCAAGATCATGATCCATTCCATAAGTATAGGCTATCAAACGATTAGATTATATAAATCTTAACAGATTATGTAAATATTAAATCCTAAAATAAATTACTTTTACTGAGCATGAACCATATCTTGTCATGATCATGATCCATCCCATCTATAGATAATTTATTTAGGAATCAAATATAAAAAAAGTTGAATAAATTTGAAAGTACTTTATTAATTATAGAGAATAAAAACAAATATATAAAATTATATAAAGACATCTGTACTCTCCTATAGACTACATTTTAGCCAAGCATGGCTCCTGGGTATATCTTCTTGCAAATTTGGGACTCTATCATAGCACTTCCTCTTTCTGAAGCAATCTCCTTCTTCACCACTCTCCCTTCTCTCTAAAATCCTAAAACAAATAAAAAAAGGAATTTTGTTGTGGCCTATGGCCTCTGCTACTCTCTATTCACCTCCCACTGCCTCCTCTCTCAAGATCCATAGTACCTCATTTTGTAGGCTTAAATCTGACTAAAATCAAGTTAAAATTGGAGTTTAATTTTATTCAAATACCTTAACCTACACCCACCATCGGATGATGATCAAACAACTCGAAATTAGCTTAAAAATATCCCAGATCAAGTCAGAATCAATCCCAACCATTGGATCTTTCCCTGGATTTGATGTCATCTGTCTGTTCATGCAAATCAAGCCTCTAGAATTCTTCTCTCAATCGACAACCACCCCGATCGTCCGATCGTGCATTTGGAGCATTCTCAGCCATCTGATCACGCAATGGAGTGGGCCACCATCGCTTGACATGGGAAAGCATCTTTCTGGCTGTCGGATCTGATGTTTGATCAAGCACCAGCCATTCGATGGTGCACAGGAAGAAGCCACCTGCTCGTGCACTGCGATAAAGATCAGGGGACACTGTTCCCCTAGACCGCCTGTAGACCCGGTGTGGTGGGGTCTATGCACCGACTGTGGACTAGTCCTTATTCGGTAGACCGTCTGTTGGTGCTTGTGGATCATGGGGGCTCATGGACCACCGTAGATCGAGCGGCTTAATGGGCTGGTTGGTTGGTTTGTTTATTTATTTATTTATTATTTATTTCTTTTTTTGGCTTCAGGTCTTCATTTGGGTCTAATTAAGTCTGATTTGCTCCAAATTTTTTTCTTTCAATTTACAAATCTAGCTCTTTGCATTGACGATCATCTTTTCTGCAAAACATAAGTAAAAGCATCAGTTCTTAAGGAATAAAGGTTAATTAGGATGTATTTTGATGCTTTTATTGGGATATTTATTATACTTATCACACCCTCTAACTTGAGCTTTACTATTTCTCGAGTAAAGAAAGGATTTAGTTATAAGTACCATTTAGTTTAGAGTTTTGAGTTTCACCAGATAATTTTAAAAAAAGACCATTGATGTTCAATAGAGTATGAGTGAGGTATATCATTGGGATATTAATGCTAATCAATATAGAACTTAAGCCAAGAACATTAAACTTTTTCAAAACTTTTTCTAGATTACCCTTGCCTTTATCTCTAAATCATTTACTTTTATATGGACAAGTATAGTATTACTTCTGTCCTTCATTTATTGATTTTTTTCTCTCTCTTTCTCTTTTTTTATTTCTTTAATATTATACCACTATTGAGTGTCTTAATCCCTTAAGCTTTCTATCTATTCCATATAGTGAGTTTTCAGCCAATAACTCCCAAACCAATTGGCTTTAAGGCACTAGATATAAATATCCCTCGAGTTCATTTGCTCAAATCAAAAAGGCTACGAGTTAAGACTAGCTTTATAGTAAAATTTCTTTATCTTTCACACCTTTTGACACAAAACTTAATGCTTGCTTAGGCAAAGAGGCCCAATTACTCAATGTAAAGTTCTTGAATTTTTTTTTATATGAAGAATCATGTAGTTATCCTACACAAGTCCATAGAAAGTAAACTCTTCTTTGATATTGGTAGGTGAAAATCAAAAATGCTCAAAAAAAAGAAAAATTATTACTGTTCTAAACTTAACTATTTATTAAATTTTTTAATACTTGATCCCTTAGTATCTCATAAATTCTCTAATCTGTGCATTAATTTTTTTCAAAAAAATGTTTGATTTTGCTCAAGTCTATAATCTAATTAGGTACCTAAATGCTAAATACTAACATATTCGAGGACTTTAAATTTTTTTTATTAACCTCATCCCCTAACTTAATTTTTATTATCCTCAATGTAGTAAGAAAAATAAAATAGAGACATATAAATAAGGCAAGGAGAGATGTCACCTGACTAGGTGTGCTCGTGTATTGCCAGATGCTTCTATAAGGAGTTGTCCATTATTTTAAAAAATAAAATCACTAAAGCAAAGGATTAGAAAATAAAAATTTGAGTTGCCTCTCAAAAAGTGCTAAGTTTAACGTCTTCAGCCAGATGCTATGATTCTCGCCTATCTTATATCAAATATTGGATTAATAATTTTAGCCATTTTGATTTGTCCATCTTAGGTATGTCCTTCAGTGTTTCAAAAGGATAGGACCAATCAGGAAGCCTTATCATCATAGCAGTAAAACATCCATGGAATACTCTAAGATGATTAGCTTGAATCAAAAGAGTGTACTCAGCAAGCATGCTATACCAGGATCTAAAAATATCAAAGTTAAGAAGGGATGGTATTTGCTGGGCTGAGATCGGGGTGATGATTAAAAATTTTCTTCAATTATAGCCTGATCTACCCCAATCCCAGTCTCAGAAATGCTATATCTTGTTATACTCCTTTTTAATCTACAGCCTGGCATTTTTTTCAGATTAACATCAACTCTATCTCCATACATCATTTTAGTATTGCAGATAGATTTTGGAGGCAGTCCTTAAAAGTAGTACCGAATATAGAAAATTAATCATAAATATTTAATATTGTCATCCCTCATTTCAGAGATATCCCACCTGACAATTTTGTTATGCACTTTTAGAACACCTATAAGTTGGACTTCTTAATTAGAAATTACTGGAAGGGTATCAGTGGGTGCAACAAAAAATGGCTTTAGTTTTAGAGCAGTTGGTAGTTCTAACAAGGGAGCTATTGGTGGGCTAGGTGGTGGCTCATATTCTTCGATCTCAATGGGGTGGTCTTGGGGTAGGATGTATCTACTAGGTCATATACTTTTATAATATACCCATCTTCATCAAAATCATCCATCTCAAAATGAGCCTGATAGGGATCTAATAAATTTTGGGAAAGAATTGTGGTTGTAGCTTCCTCTATTATGTCATTTAATTATGGTCTTTGGGAAATCTCAATTAGTTCCATCATTTCATCAATTTATTCGCCTTTCCATTGAAAGAATGGGTGATTCTAGGGCACTTGGGAATAAGACCATAGATAGGTAAGGTGATGATGGAATTGGTTCGACCCACCATTTTAATTTTTCCTATATGTTTCGGCCTCAGTCAAATAGTCTGTATTGGTTTTTTGGCTGTGCAAGGTTATTCTATGACCATTTCATTCCTGAAAGTTATCATCGATTGTTCAAAAGAAGTTATAGGGACATTAAATTTTAGTCAAGTATTGTTCCTCAGGATCACTCTCGAGCTGACTAGGCAACTCTCTTCCCTCTTCACTCACAGCCATGGCTAACTGATCCAACTGCATCTCTAAATGGGTAGTGGTCTGCATGAAGTTATTCAGTATAGCGTTGGTGTCAGCACTTGAATTTGGCCAGATCTTCTAAGTTTTTTCTAGAGAACTGAGTTTCTTTTCATTATTATTATAGCCTGGTGGGTAGAACAGATCGTAATAAGGTACGTCGATGAATGTAGATCTTTGTGTCATCAGAGTAACCATCGATTGTGGTTTCATAAAAATTTGGTTGAGCCCCCAGTCTGAATCATAGGCATTGAAGTATGGGTTATTTTTGGTCTATAAGCTATGTAGATTTGATCTTGATAAACTTGCTCATACATAGACTCAGAAAATTGGTGTGCGATTGGGCATTCACTCACAAAGTGAGTGGGGCTCAACCATATTGCGCAAACTTGTTGTGTAGGAAGATAAGATGGATAAGGAGCGTGTCTAATGGATTCTAGACGATCTAATTTGTAGGACAGCTCATCCCATTTATTATTGAGATCCATCTCAATTATTTTGATTGTTCAGAAATGCAATTAAGAGATTTAGATCAGAACAATCCTCTTCTATTTTTTTTAGAAGAAGAGAGAAGAGGAAGGAAAGATAGATGAGAAGAGAGTTCTAAAGATGAGTCTTAAGGAGTCCTAAATCTAGAGACTATAGAGAAGAGTATTTTAATTAGGTTTAAATTATGGATTAGCAATCAAGTTAGACAATCAATCCTAGCTAAGGATTATCCTAGATCTAGACAGTTTCTCACTGTCAATGTCACCTTCGAACACTCCAGATAAAAGATTAGCCACTCAACTGGTCAGATAAGTGTAAGATTAGTGGGGATCTTCCTGTTGTTTTTTTTAGACACCAATTAAAATTGATCTAATAAGCGAACGAAACTAATTAAATAGCCACTTTTCTTCGAGATCTTGTTTCTAAACTACTTACTTAGACCTTAATCAAAATAACTAATCCTAATCTGGTTCAACTCTTGGGGTCTCTTGTCCTATTGAGCTTGAAAGTCCTTAGGGACCAGTATCTAATTGATTTTGATTTAAGATTTAGGTTAATATAATATGAAGGGTGGTGGTTTGTGGGTCAAAGAAGGGTGATAAAATTCTCATCTTATCTTATTTAATTGGGTTAAGTGCCCTTAAGGTATTTTATGAATATACAATGCAAACAAAATAGGATGTCCAAACACAAGTGGAAAGTTTTAAATTTTAATTTATTTCTTCATATTAATTAAGTGTTATGAGATGTATATTTATTTTTTTATGTTAGATTATTTAAGCAAAAAAATAAAGATAAGTTTAATTAAGTTAATTAGATTTGAAGAGATTTAGAGAATCTAACTAAAAAGAAAGTAAATTATGCTAAAATTAAAAGATAACTAGGTAATCTATAAATAGAGTAAAAAATCAAATCTACTTTCAGGATAGTAAATTATTCTAAGCTACGAAAGTAATAAATTATTAAACATAATAAGTAGTAAATTACTTACATAAAATAAGGTAACTACTTGATTATGCAAATAAAGTAATCTAGCTAGAAAGTAGTAAAGCATGAAAGATGGAAATAAACACTATTTTTTTTGCTTAGTCAACACAACCATGCTAATGATTTTGATAATGGCATCAAAATTTGATTGCTATCGTAGACAATCAAGAATAAAACCAACTCACTACTATGTAGATAGGGTGAATCAGGATCATCTCCACAAAAATCAGAGGGCTGAGATGTAATTAACTAAGCAAAAGAGAAAGTTTGATTCTTAAAAGTTGATAATATTTTAATTAAATTAATTAATTAAATCAAAGATAAATTAAGAGATATAGATAATGAAAAGATATCTTTAGATTTTCAGATGATCACAAACATAGATTCTGATATTTGTTCTAATCTAAGCAATTAAATTCATAATCAATTAGGAGTCTTGCAAATTAATCCCAAGCATAGGCTATCTTGTTGAGTACGAACCATATCCTATCAGAATCATGATCCATCCCATAAGTATAGGCTATCAAACGATTATATTATATAGATCCTAACAGATTATGTAAATATTAAATCCTAAAATAAATTACTTTTGTTGAGCATGAACCATATCTTGTCACGATCATGATCCATCCTATCTATAGGTAATTTATTCAGGAATCAAACATAAAAGAAGTTGAATAAATATGAAAGCACTTTATTAATTACAAAAATAGAAAATAAATATATAAAATTATGTGAGGACATCTCCTTACAGACTGTATCTTAGCCAAGCATGGCTCATGGATACATCTTCTTGAAGATTTGGGACTCTATCATAGCACCTCCATTTTCTGAAGCAATCTCCTTCTTCTCCACTCTCCCTTCTCTCTAAAATCCTAAACAAATAAAAAATAATTTTATTGCAGCCTACGGCCTCTACTGCTCTTTGTTCACCTCCCACTGCCATCTTTCTCAGGATCCACAGTACCCCATTTTGTAGTCTTAAATTTGGCTAAAATCTTGTTAAAATCAGAGTTTTAATTGTATTCAAATGCCTCAACCCACACCCACCATCGGATGATGATCAAATGGCCCGAAATTAGCTTAAAAATATCACAGATCAAGTCAGAATCAATCCAGCCATTAGATCTTTCGCTGAATTTGATCTCATCCATCTGTTTGCGCAAATCAAGCCTCCAAAATTCTTCTCTCAATCGGCAACCATCCTGACTGTCTGATCGCACGTTTGGAGCATTCTCAGCCATCTGATCGTGCAATGGAGTGGGCCACCATTGCTTGACATGGGAAAGCATCTTTCTGGCCATTGGATTCAGTGTTTGATCAAGCACCAACCATCCCATGGCGCACAGGAAGAAGCCACCTGCTCGTGTGCCATGATAAAGACCAGGGGACACTATTCCCCAGGACCACCTGTAGACCCGATGCGGCGGGGTCTATGCATCGACTGTGGACCAGCCCCTGTTCCGATAGACTGCCCGCTGGCACTTGTGGACCGTGGGGCTCGTGGACCACTGTAGATCAGGCGGCTTAAGGGGCCAGGTGACTGGTTATTTATTTATTTATTTTTCTTTTCTTTTGGCTTTAGGTCTTTATTTGGGGTCCGAATTGAGTCTGATTTGCTTCAAATTTTCTTCTTTTGAATATATAAATCAAGTTCTTTGCATTGACGATCATCTTTTCTATAAAACACAAGTAAAAGCATCAGTTCTTAAGGAATAAAGGTCATAAAGGTCAATTAGGATGTATTTTGATACTTGTATTGGGATATTTATTATACCTATCAACATTGTCTGTCCTGAACCCTCCCATCGAAAGGAGGGACCCTCAGTCTTTCGAAGGGTAGGGTCTCTAGATCTTCAGACTCTCTGTTGAAAAGTGGAGACTTTGTTATCGATTCTGCACACATGAGATGAGAGAATTCGCTGATTTGATTATAGTTGGGCCTTTTGACACCCAACTTTGGAGAGAATTAGATCATGGAAAGTAGCTCCTCAAAGTTCAGCGACCTCAGCCCGACCTTAACAATCACCTCATTTTAGGCTTCGATTTAGCCTAAATCCATCTTTGGATGGATCTTGATCCTTGCTTCAATTTGCGATGGACCTTGGCTTCGGCTTTGCCCATGAGAGTTATGAGTCTTTAGAGCCCGTTCTCTCCAGCTTGGATTGGTTGCCCCTAATTTAGGCCTAGTCAGGATAGTCCAAAGCATCATCTCCTGTTAGGAGATGCTGGGGAACTCGGTCAAAGGTTCGAAGGTCCACACGGGGCTTAGGTCCATGGTGGATGACTCCAACACTGCCCAAGACCAAATTGCCAACATTGCTTACGATTGGCTGGCCACTGATTCTCAGTGTCATTTGGGGCTTGATTCATTAGTAGGTAGCCTCAGTCCCACTCATAGATAAATATGGAGATGTGCGTGTAGAGAGTTTTGGGTGGCTTTGGATTACTTACTAGTAGCCTCGCAACTATTGAGGATCGATTTTGTCGACAAAGGCTTAGGCATTGCTTGGAGGCAAATCATTTGTCGAGCAATTTCAGGACCACCTAGAGTAGGTGCTTTGGCTCTGCATGGGAGTGAGTTGGCTGGCGTGCTTTGGCACCATTGGAGGTCAGATACAAGGGAGAAGATTGGCATCATAAACTCCAATACCATCTATAGGAGGCCACCATAGTGGGGCTCAAAATTGCTTTCAGCCAAACTCCCTAATTTTCATAAAGCCCTTCTTGGAAGCATAATTCCTATCCACCACATCACCCCTCATCCGTCCGTCCGTCTATGGACAATCATAACCTCATAAATATGTGAGTATTCAGACCAAGTTTTTGGTGTCGTGGGAAATGGATCAGCACCATGAGAGGTGGTCGACATCGTAGGATGCACGAAAGGTGCATGGGAAGCTCCTTCGATCGAAACCGAGTGCCTTGGTTGGGTATACAAGAGGAGCAAGAGGTGCTTCAGTTTCATGGGCATGCCAGGGGCCATGTGGAGGTAGATGAGATTAGGCTATTAAGATGTTGGTTTAAGTGAGCTTTAGCCCCACCACTGCCTTATTGAAGCCCCCTACTTAGGAGTGAGGTCTTCGGTCAATAGGTTTCAGCTTTTGCCTTTATGGGTATACTCTGGCCTACTCCAACTCCATTTTCTTCTCCCTCACTGAAGAGTGGGGTCTTCAGTCAATGGGTTTCTGCTTCTACCTTCATGGGCAAACTCCAGCCTATTCCAACCCAGTCTTCTTCCCCCCACTAAAGAGTGGGGCCTTCGATCAATGGATTTTGGCTTTCATCTTCATGGGCGTACTCCGACCTACTCTGATCCAGCTGGCGGTGGATGGTTTTGGGCAAATGAGCCATTAAAAGGGCCTTCCTCATTAGGGCCGATCAAAGGCCGTTAATTTCTAAAGCTGACTAGATGCTACTGCATCTTCTTCGCCCCGCTTTGTAGGTCCGAACGTCACTTTCTTCTTCTTGTCTTGTCGCATCATCATGAAATCTTTTTGAGATCCATTTGGAAATCCTCAGATTTGGCTTTTTTTGCCACATGCCTCGGCTTGGTGTGCTATCCACCTCAACTCAGCCTTGAACTTCACGTCGGTTTGATTCCGACCTCGGCTTAGATGTTTAAAGGCTGTCATCCTGTAAGAAGAAAATAGGTGGAAGGCTTGAGAGCCTCTTACCATGGTTGTCCTTCCTTGAGATTGACTTCAGTTCAGTATATGTACATAGAGAGTGCAACCACTCACAGGTTGCCTCGATGTGGGGCCACGGCATGCGCACAGAGCGAGAGCTCGTGGACTTCATCCCTTTTCTTCTCCTTTCACCCATCTTATTCTCTTTCTTCACTTCTTTTTGTCCCACTTCCCTCTTTCTCTTTTTATCCTTTGTCATTGTGACAGGATGGGACGAGAGGAGGGGGAATGTTAGGCTCAAGTAGCCCAAGGCAAATATCAAGGCACGTTCATGGTGGATGGCTGACCATTGAGAATTGACGAGATGGAGCATAATATTCAATGTATCGATGACCTTTTGGTGCATGCGGTATGGAGGCGGTGAAGAAATGTTGAGATATTTCATGTTAAGAGCAGACCCCACAGTATTGAGCCCATGGCTTCGATGCCATCTCGTTTATCTGTTACTTCAGTTTCACACTTTCTTGTGGTCCAATCCTAGACATGCTTGAGTTTTGCACCAGGGGATCAATAGATTTTTAAAGATTAGTTCTTTTTCACCTTGGGGCTTTACGTTGGACCTTGTTGAAACGACTTTAGATTCTATCGAGGATTTTCTACATTACACCTTGGATCTTGCAAGGTGACCTCGGATCTTATTAAGGATTTTTACTAATGCATCTCGGATCTTGTCGAGCTGACCTCGGATCTAATTGAAGGTCTTTATTGGTGCATCTCAGATCTGACTTCGGGTCCGAATTCGACTTCGAGTTGACCTAATTCGGATCAGCTTGGTTTGATTTTGGATTTTGTATTGGTCTTAATTTTGACTTTGGCTTTATCCTTGATTTGGGCATTTATAGGCTTGCAGTCTTTTTCACAAGAAAAAAGGATAAAAAATAAGGGCTTAAGAACCCCTTACCAAAAGTTATATAGGTCTTTTGAAGCTTGCTTTTTCTTCTGATCTAGATCGCATGCCCCCTGTTGGTGCTGGTTTTGGTCTATCATCAGAACGGTTGGAGTCAGTGGTGCATCAAACCATCGAGGGTGGGACTATCATGTGCCAGCCATCACTGAATAGGCCATTGATTTTGAATCGTGGCACTCAGAAAGCAATAATTGGCCAATCATGAGTTGGTCGTGAGGCTGAAAACTGTCTGATGAAGGATCAGCTGACTAGAGGTCGACCATTTGGTGTTGTCGTCAAAGGAGGAAGGCATAAATGGAGCATCAAGGAGAGGCCATCCTTGTCCCCTTGGGCTGTACCATCCCATGTTGTTTTGTTAAAGATTTTCTATCCCTGTTGAACATCTTTTATAGTCACGCTTGACCTTCCAACTTTCTCGGTTAGGTGAATTGTGTCACTTCATGGCACATGAGCTGTCAACCGAAAGCTTGAGCATGGCATAGCCTTCACTCCTAGCCATCTACTTATACCAACAGGATGATGTGATGGGGCTATAAAGGGCCCCTTTTGGGATCATCATGGCAAGCTATTGGGGGCATTAATTGATCCACGAAGGAACATGCTCCGACGGCTGGTCATGTTCTGGTGAGCAACAAAGTCAGCACAGATGCCTGAATCAGGGCCAATGATCGAAGCTAGAACTGACGGTCGAAGCCAGAGTAGGAAGTCAAGACATAAGCAGGGAGTAACAGGATAATGGTTGAGGTGGGCGATGAAGTTTCCTTGATAAAACGGTCGTTCCTTCCAATGAATAGGTTTGTAACCTCCCAACTAAGATTATTTGCCCCTATTCTTAAGCCTGTCCAGGAGAGCTTGAAAGGAGGGGCGCCTCTCATTGAACAAGGCCACCTCTGGTGGCTAATGTAGAGCATGATTTCTGATCAAAACTTCTGCAGACGAGCATGCCTTGGGTTAGAGTACCCCAAGGATGTTCTTCGTCGCCACATGATAATGGGTTGTGAAGGGAAGGAAGGGAATAGTTTCTCTTCGAAAGGCCCAGGTTGCATCTAAAATTTTTTATTATCTACATGATTAAAGATCAAATCCTTACCTGATTAGCAGTGGAACCAGAGATCAAATCTCAAATAATTTGATATAAACCTTCGCAAAGGCCTAGATGTGCAGACTCTCTGCTTCACATGCACGTTAGACGCCGCAGGAAAGCAGGATGAACTCCAATCCAATCACCTTCACAACTCAATTAAATGAGGGAGGAGATGTGCTAGTGTGACACCTCACACTAGTAGGTGGGATGCCTAAGAAGGATGCATGCCCAAGAGAAGAGAGGTGGCACCAAAAGGGAAGAGACCAAGGGAAGAAGAAGGCTCTTCTCTTCTCATGCCTCTTTTTTCTTCTCTCTTCTCTCAATCTGATTTGTTTGCTATGCATCCATAGGTAGAGATCCTTTCTATTTATAGATGAATCCCATGATTAAATAAGTATAGGAGTCCTAACTCAAATCTGATTTGAATTAGTCCAATACTCATGAAAGAAGGATTCCTACATGAGATAGAATTG
>KE509431.1:22014-33264 GCA_000441515.1 Elaeis oleifera | reverse complement strand
GATTTTCTCTAGTCCAATGCTTAGAGAGGATGTTCTTTAGATCACTTGCAGCCACATGAAGTCGTCTAGCCTCTATAAAAAAATTCACGTAAAGATTGACGCAGATCAGGGGCTTGGAGGTGCTAGCTTGCAAGCAACTTCGATGGTTGATCTTTTTCTTTTTCTTCAAACATCTTGAACACTCCAAAGGATGAAAGAATCTAAAGAAGGAAGAGAGGAGGAGGAGAATAGCTCTAGAAAATAAAACCAGCAAGGAAAAGATGTGTGATGTCAAGAAGAGAGGATCCCTTTTTATAGGTAAAGAATTAGGGTTTTCAACCAAGGGAGGGCGCCAAGAGTCCACACCAAAACACTTTTGGCATCCCAAAAATTCCAAAAAAACCTCTTTAATGTGGAGAAGAATTTTAGTATCTCACACACCAAGATCTCTCCAAGAAAAATAGAGAAAAAATTATTAATATACCAACAACCTTCCTTGTATGAAAATCTCTTTCCTTGTTTTCATCTTATATCTAATTTGGATCACATTCGAATTAGAAAAGAGATAGGATTATGAGTCACCACCTATTGCCACCCACCCTTATTGGATCTACTACTTTGACACCAAAAAGGTCAAGCTAAATCTTATTTGGTGTGAAGATATGGGCATGGGTCCAAGTGTGGCGCAAGGAAATAAGGATAGAGTCCTAGTCGACTTGGACTCTTTATTCTAATCTGATTCTAATCCAAATCAAATTTGGATTGAACCCAATGCTAGAAATGTATCTAATCCAATTAAGAATCTAATTATATTAATAAATTTTTAACCCAATTAGGAATTAGCTGAATTCAAATTCTGATCAAATCAGGATCAGGATCAAATTTCTCTTATAATCAGGATTGATCATATCAAACCAAATCTGAATCGAATTGAATCTAATTCAATTAGACTTGATCCAAAGCTCTTTACTCAATCAAATTGAATCAATTATTAATCTAATTAATAATTAATTCTTTATAAATAGTAGAATCTCAGTCCCAGTGGGACTCTTCTTCAGAGTCCCAGTCTCAGTGGGAGTCCTCACCAGAGTCACAATCTAATTCGACTCTTCAGCCATCAGATCTGATTAAATCTTCTAATGCATGTGACCCATAGGTTTGAACCTAAACTGATAGAATAAGAATAACTTCTTATACCAATCAATATAACTATCTAGCAATGGTGATCCGACGATCGAATAGGTCGAAGTATTGCAAAGCAACATTCTAGAACCTACTGATATATGGTTACCGTATAATTCATTCCTTTGACCCTAATACTCCAAGTGACCTAGGGTTTAACTGTCAATCCTAATTTAGTCGATCATATTATATTTCAATGTTTCAAATCCATCACATGAATTATCCTGATCAAGATTTTGTTGAATTGAAATACACTGATGCATATCTCCTACTAATTCAGGGGGATCAATTCCATCTTGACTCATACACCGACTTGATAAGTACTTGACTGCACTCAGTGTCCTTCTATCATTTAGAAACTCAGATGATCTGATACTAAAGTACAGTG
This sequence comes from Elaeis oleifera, assembly GCA_000441515.1. Classification (NCBI taxonomy): domain Eukaryota; kingdom Viridiplantae; phylum Streptophyta; class Magnoliopsida; order Arecales; family Arecaceae; genus Elaeis; species Elaeis oleifera. The sequence continues at coordinate 31,715 of KE509431.1, read as the reverse complement.
AGTTACTTACAAGTCACCGTGGTGGTCTCAGGTATGAGGGACACTTATACCCATACCCTTCATGAGCTACTCTTGACAGCAGAGTGCTCGATAAATGGTTACGTTCGATGCGAATGTACTCCATATTTTCTCTGCATGACATAATAGTATCTCCACACTCCTTGATTAAGAGGATAACTAACTCATATGGTACATAATGATCTATACTTGATATTGCTATCGTCTTATTAATAGCATATCATTTGGTCATAAATATTTTTAAGGACTAAACGATAAATCCTCCTTTGTCGATTAACTATAGTCCTAAGGACTTCATTATAACACAAAAGTTCAAAGATGTATAATTTATAATGAAAATATCAAATAATTTTATTAATAAAATTTATATATAATTTACAAGAATGAGCACAATCACCAACAGGCTGATGATTGGCTTTGGGATACATTTTCCAACAACTCCCACTGGACTAAAGTCAATCGATGCAGTATCGTATAACCATCTTCAACTTGTGATCATCGAACTCCTTGATTTCGAGAGCTTTAGTAAATAGATTAGCTAGGTTCTCCTTTCTGTCGATCTTCTGAAGATCAACATCAACTTGATCCATGATCTCCCGGATAAGGTGATAGCAGCGCAGAATATGCTTGCTGCGCTGATGGAACCTCGATTCCTTGGCTTGAGCAATGGCTCTAGTATTGTCGCAGTATAATAAGATAGGACCATTAATGGAGGTGCCACTTCGAGCTCGTCGATGAATATTTACAACCATACAGCTTCCTTCACAGCATCGGATGTCGCGATATACTCTACTTTACAAATAGAGTTAGCCACAGTGTGCTGTTTGAAACTGTTCCAGTAGATCGCTCCATCTTTTAGGATAAAAATATAATCTGACACACTCTTGCTATCATCATGGTCTGACTGAAAGTTGGTGTCTATAAATTCTACTACTTTCAAGTCAGTTTCACCATATACAAGCTACTAGTCCTTAGTATTTCTCAAATACTTAAGAATGATCTTTATGACTTTTCAGTGGTTCTCTCCTAGATCAGACTGATATCTACTCACTATCTCTAGTGAGTATGCCATGTTTGATCTCATACATGTCATAGCGTACATAACAGAACCCACTACCGAAGCATATGGAACTCTACTCATACGCTCTTTCTCTTGAGGAGTGGTCGGACAATCTTTCTTCGAGAGAGAAATTTTATGGCCTATCAGAAGATAGCCTTTCTTAGAATTCTCCATGCTAAACCATTTCAGCATGGTATCTATGTACATGGATTAGAAAAATCTGAGCAGTCTCTTAGATCTATCCCTATAGATCTTCATTCCTAGGATGTAGACTGCTTCTCCTAGATCCTTCATGGAAAATTGTGATGATAGCCACACTTTTATTCTCTTTAATGTAGGGACATCATTTTCGATTAAGAAAATATCATCCACATACAAAATAAAAATATAATTATGGAACCATTAGTCCACTTATATATGCAGGATTTCTCTCCATTCCTAACGAAGCTATACATTCTGATCACCTTATCAAAACATATGTTCCAACTCCAAGATACTTGCTTCAATCCATAAATAGATCTCTGAAGCTTGCACACCTTGGACTCATCTGTGAATGTGAACCCTTCAGGTTGTATCATATACACCTCTTCATTCAGCTCTCGATTTAGGAAAGCTATCTTCACATCCATTTACCAGACTTCATAGTTTAGGTATGCTACTATCGTAAGCATAATTTGAATAGATTTGAGCATTCCTATAGGAGAAAATATCTCGTCATAGTCAATACCATAACGTTGATGATAATTCTTGGCAACCAAATGGGCTTTTAGGTCTCCACCTTCCCATCTGTGCCCCTTTTTTTTTTGAAGACCCACTTACACTCTATGGGTTTAACCCCTTCAGGTCGGTCAATTAATATCCATACATCATTGACCTTCATGAACTCTATTTTGGATTTCATAGCTTCAAGTCATTTATCAAAGTCAGACCTCTTCATCACATCCATATAAGTGATCGGATCCTCATCATTCTCATCGAGTTCAATAAGATCCCCGTCTCAGATCAAAAAATTATAGTATCTGTTTGATTAATGTGGTACTCTACCAGATTGCCTTAAGGTGTTGGATGTATGCCCTAGAAGTCAATCATAACTGACACATTTCATATCTCTAGGACATAATTTTGTACTTATTAGGCAGTTATATTACCATTCATATTTATGTGTCCATAAATCATCTAAGGGATTAACAAGATAATGATATATATTCTTAAAAAGTTAAGAATTTGAGACATGTGTCATTAATAGTTGATTCTTAAATTGCTCCTAGTCATAGGATCATCATGAGAATGGTGATTGATCCAGATAGTCAGTGCATGGATCGCTTCCTTCAAACAGATGGGTCTCGAGTCTGCAGTGTAGAGACACTAGAGCGAGAGTACAGGTGATTGTTAAAGAACAACTAGCACTGAGCGTAACCAACACGAGAAGTCATAAGAATATCTGCTCACTCGTTAGTGACTTTCTCGATGCTGCAGTTGTGTGACTGGTCCTTTGACCTGAGATGATACTACTGCTCGTAGTGAGGCTGCTGGAGTTTGACTGACACATCAACATAGGGTCTCAATAAGCCCTTATAGTGGATGTTGGCGGTAGTTGGTCCACTATAGGAGTGGGGTGTGCATCAAAATGGCATCTATTGACCCTAGCAGAAGGGAGTAGTCTTATGAGATTTGAGAAGTTGAGTCCTTAAGTCTATGGCCATAGCAGTGTGATTGATGGAAAAAATTTCATAGAGTCACATATGGACTTAAGCAGATTGAATCTATCATATGACTGATGTTGAGGTTTGACGATTCATCCATGACCTGCCATCTGATTAGGACTCACGATAGAGGGACTGTATCATATGTTAACTGTACCTAGAGGTTTATCTTTTATTCTGTTGGGTTACCACTGTACTGCTAGATGTTACTAGTGGATTGTAAGACTTATGAAGATCATCTTGATGATTAATGATCTTTGGTGGACTAAGTTGGAATTGTTCCAACCCATTAAAAAGAGTTTCAATGATATTATGATAGAGATCATAATATATCTCACTATCAGACAGAATAGAATCTATGGGATCACACACAAAAGTGACTTTTGACTGATCAGATGGTTGAATTACGATTATGAATCATAACAAGAATTGATTATCAATTTGATTGATAATTGATCTAATGTAAATATTACATTATATAACTTACTAAATAGTTAGTGAGTTATAGGAGGATTAATTAGCAATAAGATTGCTAATTGGCTCAATTTGATTGAGCAATGAGGCTTATATCAAGTCCAATTTGATTGGATTTAATTTGACTCATTATGGGTTTGATTTGATCAACCCTATAGGGTTATTGGATAACCCCAAAAGGATCGGATGATTAGTCCTAATTGAATTAGGATTTGGGTTTGCCCTAATTTCTAATTAGATTAAGATGTATGTATTTCTATTTAGACTAAGAATCTTCATTTTCATGATGCACCAAATACTAATTGGATTAGGATTAAAAATTAAGTTTGACTCATGCACCAAGAAAGAGTCCAATTGGACTAGGATTCCTCCTCCAATTAGGAGATATCTAATCTAAATTAATTGGGCACCAAATTAGATTTGGATTTCTATTTATTTGAGTCTAATCTGATCTTAATATGATTAAAATTAATTGATATTTAATTAGGTTAAATAGTAATTAATAAAAGTCCCATGTGACTAAAACTCTTCCTTTCCTTGCACCAAAAGGACTCCACATCCACCTTAGATTTGTGCGCTACCTATGGTCCATGCCATAACTAAATTTTGATGCCATATTCCTTCCCTTTTTGGCATGTAAAAAAGAAGAAATCCTCTCTTTTTAGCCTGTAAAATTTGGTTGCAATTAGTTTTGTTTGGGCGGCACAAATAGGATAGAGTCCAAGGCTCTTTGGACTCTATCTCCTAATCTATTTAGAAGTCATCTACTACCTATTTAAACACCACCTTTGGGACATTGGATGATAGGATGAGTATCGGGTTTTGACGCCCAAAAATCGGCACTTATGCATGGAGAAAATAAGGGAGAAGTGCATGGTGATTTGTTTCATGGCATGAGAAAGGTATCCCCATATCTCTTCTTTCTTACTCACAACCAAGTGTTGGTTGTTTAGACATCATCTTCTCTCCCTCTTGTTCATGTTTAGATATGGATGTCTTCACTTTTCTTTATCCAAAAATTGGATAAAATTCCTACATCCCTATTGTAGAGATTTGGTGCATAAATTTTAGGAAGAAAATAGAAGAAAAGATTCTTCTCATGATCTCTAGCATAGAGATCAAGATCTTCCTACATCTCTTATTCTCTAAGAGTGTCTTAGGAAAAAAAATATTTTCAACCGTCAAGATACGATCTCTACAAGGGAGCTAGCACCTCGGTGAGATCAAAAGATTTCTGATCAGATCAGAGTCTCATGTGAATATCCGTAGAGGTCAGACGCTTGTGCGGCTAGAAGGGACCTTCGGAAGACATCCATGATCATCTGTTCACGTTGAAGATTGATCCATGTCTAGGTATATTTTAATTTATTTTCTCTATTTGATTTCTGTATCTGAATCTTATTTCATATATGATGATCCTGTTTGTGGTTTGAAAATTTGATCTTATGCATGCTTAGATTAAATTAGATTTAATCTAAAAATTTTTAAATTTCGCTGCATACTTATTTTATAAATCATGTATGCATAAAATCATAAAACTCCAACAGTGGTATCAGAGCCACATCATGTGCATGAGAGATTGGTCATGGGTAGATCAAGTTAGGTCCTATAATTGAATTACATAAAAGGGTTTCTGATTTGATCATATTGGGTCTAAATCGATTTAGTAGTTAATCAAACTGAGTCAAGTGTTATTAGAGTGAGGTTAATAGAGCCTAAGATCCTTCAATTGTTGTTGATCGAATCGATTAACACCCATATGTATAATCAATTACCCTAAGGACCTAATTCGACTTTGTGGCTCGAGTCTGATTCACCTAAGTCGATCTATTCGGGTCAATTATCCAATTGGTGTCTAAGGTAAGTAATTGAAAGGTGGTTATTAATTGGTTTCATTCACTTATCTGATCAATTTATTGGTGTCTAAAGAAAGCAACAGGGGGACCCTCACCAATCGCCACTTACCTGATCAATTTGGAAGATTGAGTATCAATTATGGTTGCTTGATGGTTTGATTAAGCCCATGCCAATTACATCAGTCATGTGATGACTGATTAGATGAGACCTAAACTCAAATCTCTCTACCAAATATTAAGTCCAAGATCTTCTACCGTTGTAGATGTGCGGGCATGCTACCGATGTTGATTATTCTTGACTGGTCACAGTAGTTCAGTGGTATCGGAAACACGCAACCACTCTATTAGCAAAGAGTTACTGCAGGATAAAGATGGGGTTAGGCCCAATAACTGTTAGATGAGGGACCCAATGATGGCTTTACATCTGTTAAAATTTGATACCTTAAGATTCGATCTACATTGAGCCTACAGTGAAGTCTGCGATGAAAACAGAGTCCAATGAGATCAAGATCACCTCAAACGGAGCTCGGATGGTCAATATACATGCGTTTGAAGTCTGCACGGAACCCGAGGTGGTGGAGGACTGTTGGTGGCTGGTGGTGCGACCATGTGCGGTGATGCGCGGCTAGTGCGTGGGCTGGGCATGCACAGGGTGCGGCCCAGTGGGTGGGCCCGGCCTAGGCTTGGGTGCGCAGGGAAGCGGGCCGGCCCAGGCCCAGGTGCGCAGGGCACGGCCCAAGCCCAGGCACACGAGCGTGCGGGCCAGCCCAGGCCCAGGTAGGTGTGGCCCAGGCCCATGCACACGCGCGTGGTGGGCTCAGCAGCTCGTGTTCCCCGGTTCACGGTGGACCAGGTGGTCCATGATCGGGTGCATGGACCGCAGACCCATTTCTCATGCGTTTCTCACAGTCCACGGCACTATTCTATGAACCGATGCATGATCGGAGGGTGTGGGTAGCTTGCGGTCTTGATCCAATGGCTTGAGGGTTATTTGGGTTGGTTTAGGACTCTTAATCACTTCCTAATTGAGTGTTTAAGCCTATGAAAGGCTTGAACAGTGAATAGGGGTGTGTGGTTCGGCTGTGTGGCTTGGTGATCGCGCACGGCATCGCCTGTGGAAACCCAACCATGAAGAGAGAGAGAGAGGCTGAGGTGCTGAGAGGAGAAGGAGCTGGAGGCTCCTGGACAGCGGACAGTGGTCATTTCAGGGGTTCAGAGGGTCTTCAAAGAGAGAGAGCTTTTGTGAGGAAGAACTTTCTATGAGAGAGAAATTGGGTGTACGAGGGTTGAGGGTGAGATCTCCTCTTGTAAATTTTTTTTTCATAGTGAAGTTTGTATGCCCCATGGAGGTGAGCCCTTTTTTGACTGATCCACGTATTTTGATTATTTTTTATTTTATTTCTTCTTTCTTTCTGTTGCATCATGCAGTATAGAAAAGGTCTTGGGATGTGGTGTCCTGGCCAGATATCCATCCAACAAGTGGTATCAGAGCAAGGAGATACAAGGACACAGATTGCAGCAGTGGTGAGCAAGACTGAAGATAGAGAAGACAGGAACAATCAAGATGAAGATCAACAAGTTTGATGGAAAGAGCAATTTCTCTTTGTGGCAGGCAGTGTGAAGGATGTGCTCATCCAACAAGGGTTGATCAATGCTCTCTTGTGCGAGGAGAAGCCGACCATCATGGAGGTGCAGGACTGAAAATGACTACAGATGTAGGTGGTAAGTTCCATCCACATATACCTAGCGGATGTGGTGGTGATCCATGTGCTTAGCGAGACTTTCCCGATGGTGCTATGGTCGAAGCTCGAAGAGTTATATATGACGAAGTCTCTCACCAACACTCTCTTCCTCTGAAGGTAGTTTTACCAGTTGCGGATGACTGAGAGATAGAGCGTGCAGGAGTATCTCAGCCACTTCCAGAAGATCCTCACCGACCTCAGCATTGGTGAGAATGTTGAGGAGAAGACCAGGGTGCTGGTTTGCAGGCATCACTTCCACCTTCATATGAGTCCTTGGTGATTGCTTTTCTAGTAGAAAAGAGCACCATCAAGATGGATGAGGTCACTGCGGTGATACTCCAGAATGAGATTCTCAGGAGGGAGAATCCGGCTTCGAGCTTAAGTGGCAGTAGCTCAGCTTTGGTGGCTTCTGAAGGAGCAGAAAGTGGTAGATGGAACAACAGGAGATCACAACGAGGATGGTCCAAGTCCAGGAGAGATTTTATCAAAACTAGGTGTTACCGATGTGACGAATTGGGGTATCTAGCTAGAGATTGCTCTCAACTCAAAGATCGGATGATGACTGCTGTAGCGACGGCCAGTAGCTATTCAGATGGAGATATCTTGGAGATATCTGATGAGATATCTACTTCTTCCTAGCAGTAAATTTAGATTCTGCATGCACCTATCATGTATGTTGTAGAGAGGAGCAGTTTGACTCCTTGGAGAATAGTGAGGGTACTATTTATCTGTCGGAAGGATCGAGCTGTGCGATCAGAGGCATCGAGATGATCAGTTGGAGGACACATGACGGTGCAGTGAGGAGATTAAGGGAGGTCCGATACATTTCTAATTTCAGGTGGAATCTTATCTCACTGAGCAGACTGAATTCGAGAGACTACAGGACGGTAGCTGGTGGAGGAATCCTGAAGGTGCTATATGGTGATCGGATTGTTTTGGAGAAAAGGAGAGAAGAGGATATTATTACCAGATAGAAAGTCCAATGTGAGGTGGAGCTTCAGGAGCCAGGTGGCACCCAGAGCGAGGTGGAGCTCCATGTGGAGGTGGATCGGACACGAGACAGGAGACTCGAGAGGATGAGAAGCGATGTCGCAAGGTAAGATTTCTATTGCCACAGGATGATGCCCCGAGCAGATCTCAGGTCATGAGAAGCATAGCATACGATGGAGATGGGATTGAGCGATCTGGCTCGACTCCCATGATTGCTTATCCATGATCAGCAGGTGATTATCCCAGGGCATGGGGGCAAGGAGATCCAGAAGCTCTTGGAGTTAGGAGGAGATCGAATATCGAGTCGAGGTGGAGATTGTTAGGATTTGATGTCTCAAAATTCGATCCATATTGAGCCCATAATGAGGTCTGCGATGAAAAATAGAGTCAAACGAGACCAAGATCATCTCAAACGGAGCTCGGATGGTCAAGATACATGCATTTGAAGTCTGCACGAAACCCGAGGTGGTGGAGGACCGTCGGTGGTTGGTGGTGGCTGACGGAGTGGCGGCGGTGTGGCCACGCATGGCGATGCACGACCAGTGTGCGGGCTAGGTGCGTGTAGGGAAGTTTGCATGCCCCATAGAAGCGAGCCCTTTTTGGCTGATCCACGTATTTTGATTGTTTTCTATTTTATTTCTTCTTTCTTCCTACTGCATCATGCAGTATCGAAAAGATCTTGAGAGTTGGTGTCCTAGCCAGACATCCACCCAACAATACCTACTTGTGAACAATAGATCTAGCTTAACTAAGGAGTGTGGGCAATAACTGTTAGGTGAGCCTACATGAGTTAGAGACCAAGTGGCTGCAACATGCTTAGAGAAGCATCTGGATAAAGAGTTATCCACATATCAGTATTTATTCGTGTTATCAATAATTGTTAGGTGAGGTGCACAACATCAGTGGGACCACAGCACCCATTAGAAACTCAATTGTCGCATTAGGATTTTTGTTTCTCCATCAGGAGAGTGTGGGAGATCTGATAAAATAGTGAGAGTCTCTTTTTGCATCTAAAAATTCATAGAGCAAATCATAAAATAAGTACAAATATTCAATTAGAATCTTTGCTCTCTGCGGTTTATTGTGTCAGCTTCCAACCCTCTAGCTCAAATCTTAGATATCAACCGATTAACCAAAATTGAGTACATAGACTGGCTCATAAACTTAAGAATTGCTCTTAATATTAGAAAATTAAGCAATGTACTCTACCGAGTTATTCTATTATTATCAACCCATCCAACCCATAGTCAATGAGCAATATTTGATGAGTGGTGGACAACGATAATTAAGATAGATGCTATGCATGAGCACATGTTCACTGCCAATGACATGTTGATTCATCTACAAGTGTTGTGAGATGATCAGAGTCACACAGTACATGTGATGCATGATGGGCAGTCAATCTATGATCGTTATTTGATAATGATCAAGGATATTAAGGAGCTCAAAAGGTTCGACATGATCATGCACAAAGAATTGCTTATGGATTTGATCTTGCGATTCTTAATTAGTTTATATGAATAGTTTGTGGTAAGCTACCATATAAAAGACCATCATCGTGCCTTATCTAAATTGGTCAAAGTGTTGATAACAAAGAAATCTTGAAAGAGTTCAGAGATAAATACCTAGAGAGCCTAAAGAAACAAAGACACGCCTAGAGTAGGCATGTCAAGATTGCTCAATGTTATCCTTACTATTTCTTCTTCTCCCGGTTGAGCTATGGGCTCTAGTGTAGAGTCGATGGGAAAATAGAGGGCTAAGAAAGTAACCCTTAAATTGGCTATAGGGCAACAGTTGTTGCTGTGGCTATGGGTATGTATCCTTGGTGATCATCATTTGGATTTAGTTCTGAGAGATG
>KE509428.1:33156-45300 GCA_000441515.1 Elaeis oleifera | reverse complement strand
ATGATACGTATACCAATGTGTGGACAACTCTTATTCAGATATTTTTCAAGCATATTGCAGCGACTTGGTGTTGGATTCTGATGATGCAGTGGAATATAGATTTCAAAAATTCTTAACATGCATTCAATAAATAAAATAAATTTAACATTTAAACAAGACCACCGAAACACAAAACCTTAGGAACCCCTTGATGATTATAATTAAACCACAAAAGCATATATATCGGGAGAAGACCAAAAGTCATATACCACCATGAAGACCATGAACTGGTGATTTTAAAATCTCCATGAGATTCCAAAGTAGAAGTCTTCCAATTATGATCCATACAGGATTGATCAGAGCCCTTCCCAACTCGTCATGGTGCTGCAGCCTTCTTCCTAAGTGTGCTGCCGATTGTCCTTCGCAAGAACAGATTGTACCAACACTTGTATGCCTTCATGATCTCCATTAGTACCACTTTAGGAACTCTTCCTAAAGTATCATACTACACAAAATAAATCAGATATTCAACACTTAAACAATCTGATTTTTGGACAAGCATCACATGCTTTCCAATTTCATAATCCCTTCCTTTCCATTTTCTCTCCCTTTTCTCTTACATTTTATCCAAACTTTTCTTGTCTTTATCCTCTCATTCTCACACCTAAAACCCAGCCAAAATGGGATGTAGAAATCAGGTGTAGTGCCCCCTATTTATAAGAAAATATGGGTGACACCATGGGACGCCAACTCTTGGCGTCCCTTAATTATTACACTCCAATTAATTTCAGCATGAAATCCCATGGGTTAAGATGTGGAAAATGAAGTCTTTCATCTACAAAAGGACTCTTCCACTATCAAAAAAATCTGAATGCCATAATATGGCCGTGGGAGATGGATTGGCGTGGAATATGTAGAGTCCATACCATTATGGACTCTTCAACAAATTCATCGCACAAAAGGGGCATCCCATCAAATATTTGATGTGGAGTTATTTCCAAGAGAAGGAATCTTCATCCTCTTTCATGCCAATATATCCCAAAGGCCATCATATGGTGCGTGGGATTAAAAGAACGCATGCAATGAAAGGAACAAATCAAGAGTTCTTAACATTTAAGACTCTTCCATAAATATCAAAAATATATGGCGTCCCATTATTATTTGGCATTCAAATTCCTTCCAAAAGAAGGACTTTCCTTCATATTCCACACCTAAAAATCTCAATGGATATTAGATGGTGTGTGGGATTAAGAAATGCATGGAGAATTTGGTAAGAAATTTAAGAGGAGTAAAGGAGAAGGACTCCTGTTCTCCTACGCCAAATTAAATGGGGCATCCAATTTATTTCGACATGTGGCTTGATGTGTAGTATGCTGGTTCCATATGGAATACTTTCATAAAACTAGATAAAACTATCTAATTAATTAGATGGTTCAAACCCAATCACATTAGGTCAAGGCAACAAGTCTAGGTTAGCATAAACACCTTTGCACTGAACCCAATTGAAAATTTGAGTTAATTCATATGCTAGCAATTCAATTAATTCATTGAATTTATAATAAATTCAAATTGATTAGATAAAGATCAAATTTTATTATGTGTGACCCATTGGGTTCCAAATTTAGTCAGCAGTGGACCCAAACTCACGACGTAATCCTAATCCGATTGGATTAGATCAGCTCGAGAGTCCCAATCCATTAGGACTCTTTCTAATTAATTCTAAAATTAATTTTTTAATTTGATGAGTCTACAAGTCAAGATTGATATCTAGCAATGTGTTATGACTATCTAAAAATTAAATTTGATAAAATATCAAAATTATCCTTCCATGGTGAATTACCATGCAATTCAATCCTTCAATCACACAACATCCTGAAAAGGCTATGGGTGTGGAAATATATCAAATCTAAATACCTAACTATATGTATCTCGATCAGATGATGATGGCTCAATTGATGAACTAGTAGAAACTATTTCTACTGTTCATCTCTGCTCTGGTCAGAGATTCTCAGAGTCACCATCCTATGAGATCACATAGGATGTTCTTTTCTCTTACAAGGAGTGATCGATTTCTTGTTGACCACTCACAATCTTCATGTACACTTTGCCATACCTAGAGTATATCACACATATCTCAAAGTGATGTACTAGGGAATAAACCAAATAAGGGTCCATACAGATAAGGTACCATGGTGATCTCAGGTCAAAAGATCACATGCATCACTCTCACTGAAGAACCATCCGTCGATATGCTGTAAGGCTCCATCAGATGTTCTTTCTATAGGTCTGTTCAGTGAACTCATTCTCTAATGAGCAACTATATCCTTATATTAATGTCACCATACAAGTGGTTGTGAGATCAACCACCCTCTCCATCAAGCATACATAGGATGTACCAATCTTATCGGAGTCATAGATCTCCAACTTGATGATTCAATGACTGAAATATTTTAGATTGGAGCTATTAAGATTTTAGGTCTGCATGATCTCATCATGGTCTTAAATTATTTTTTAATCTATGAGGTTTATCATAATCATATAAAAATGATACAGCAAATGATAAAATATAATATCTCATATAAATAAAATAACTAATATCATGCAAATAAGCAGGAAGATAATAAAGAAATATCCCATCGTATTCCCATGCGATTGGCTTGTAGGACATTATTTTTTCAATCTCTCATTTGCACTAAAGCCAATCCCCTTGTACCTGATTCCCATACAATCAGGATGGCGATTACACTACTGCTGTGTATGGCTTAGTGAACTGGTCCATTATGATGTTCTTAATATTAACTCATTTTTAAATCACAAATGAGATTAAAGTGCCTAGGATGTGCGTGGGTACTCGGTGAGACGACACCCAACTTAATGATGAACCTTTTATCAGGCAACTTTTCTAAGCAATCTTTACTAACAGCAAATAACTGAGTCAAACACAGTTTGCTGTTCGGAACTCTTTCAATTCACTGCTCCTCTAGTACTTCTCAAGTACTTTGAGAATATTTTTCATAATTTTCAAAAGATCTTAACATGGATCTGCCTGAAATCAATGATTATGCACAAGGCATAATTCACATCAGGCTTGGTATATTGAATGTATGAGTAAGTAAACACCTTTACACCCATTCATATTGAACCCTTTCAACATTAAATTCTATGTACCTAGACTGGAACAAGCCCTGCATCCACTTACACTTATCCCAATAGATGCCAAGTATATTGGATTCAAGTCTTTTTCCATGAAAACTTCTGTGATAAGCAAGCCATTGACTGAGTGCAATATCAGAACTACCTTCCCAATAAGTTGTATGTCACCTACATACAAAATCAAGAAGTTAGTGAGACTCCCACTTATCTTCTTGCACACACACTCATGGTTCATCTATATTTGATAAAGTCAAATATTTTAACTATCCCATCAAAAATAGAAGTACCTACTCCTCATAAACTGTCTGAATTCATAAAAGCATTTGCCCTCCCACTAGAGATAATTTCTCTAGATGGTGTATAGCAATAGTAAAAATCCGAATAAGCATCCCTGATAGCAATCTGTTGGGTCATACCCATAGGTGTTTCAACCATAGTCCACACTTGGTTGATGTACAGTGAGTCGATTTTGGATGTCAAGATTTTAGGCCAACTGTTAGAGTCTCTACTCATAACAATCTCCGAATTGATCAAGTAAACATCATTTACAATGATGTATGGTGTACTGCCATTCACAATAACAAACCCATATATTGAGTGGTACATTATACACTCGAATTGATCTTTCAGTGAGGAGGTGTGTATCATGGTCGTGCCTCATCACTGGGTGCATCTAGTTGAGGATTAACTTATGGACACTCCACAGGTTAAGATAGGATAGTTTATAAGTTTTGAACTTCTCAAGTTTAATTATTCTCCACTATCCCCTTTTAGAAATTTTTTTCCTAAAAGGTGGCATACCTACTGACAAAACACCTTTTGTCAAGTAGGATGATAAAAATAGTATCACATACTATTCTTTTAGGATAACTTATATATTTATAAAAATCTGTTCTAGCATAAATTTATATACATCAACTCTTTTCACATAAGTGGGCAACCTGTCTCTTCTTTTTCATATCTCATATGGAGTGCTCGTAATAATTTTTATAGTATCTAATTCATACAGCAATTTTTAGGATATTTTCAAAATAATTAATAATATTTATGAAGTATTTTAGAGAAAATATCATATCATATATGAAGTGTCTATCTCTGGGTTGAGATATTATTAATCTTCGAACATCCATATATTCAAGACCTAATACCTTGTTGCCTTGAGATATGTGACCATCACATATTTATTCTTTATTCTCATCAAGATAAAGAACAACATCATTGAGTGACAGAAACATAAGATCATAACCATAAAATTTATCAGAGAAAGTAAGTTTTACTCTTAATATTAATTTCAAATCTATGTTACAATAACATAGGGATTGAATAATATGTCTGATAAATAATGGTTTACTAGTTTCTAATAAGTAGGTTCCTATAATTTTAGCATCAATGGACTATCCATTAGTACCAAAAGGCAAGTAGTCACCTCACCTCAGCTTTATAGGTCCAGCAAACACTGCATAAATGGAACCTATAAAAGGTATCACATACCTAAAAATTGAAACACTCAATGATAATTAATTTGTATCACATACAAACTATTAGCTGGTACAACTTTTGTATCTTACTATTGCTTCACACTTGCAAGATAATTCTTACTATTTATCTTATCATTGTTGTAATGATATTAGATACCCTATTAAAGATATTCTTCACTTTCTTTTCCTCAATCAATCCATGACATTCAGTCAATTTTAAAATATCCTAAGCAGTGAATGTAAAGATGCAAATGTGTATATAAGAATATAAAAAGACTACTCATAATGACATGCATAAGTTAGATGAAGATTTTATCTAATTGTGTCTCCCACTATTTTAATAAATTTCATAGCCCTCAAGTATGAAATCGAGGAACATTATCATGAAGTTTCTTAGTAGGGTTGAGATCTCAATTTCTCATAAAAAGCTTTGTGGATAGCACAACAAGCTCCTATGAGTTCAAGGATAAGTAACTCTTTACTAATTGCATCTCATGTAACTCTCAATATAATTTTTACCTCTAAAATACTTATAGTCTTGTGGATAGCACAACAAACTATAGTATTTTAGTTAAATCATACCTTTCAATCTTTTATGGTCATATCTGGATAATACTATCCTTGTGGATAGTACAATAAGACAGTACTACCAAATATGTCAGAAGCATCACTAGGTCAACATCATACCAATCACTATAGCAAGCCTTGTGGATAGCACAACAAGCTTACTACAGTTCTTAATATACTCTATTGACTTAGTATGAGCTAAATACTAGTAGCTTCATTATGCACCAAGATAGTATTAAGCCAGTCCCCACAGCAATCCTTGTGGACAGCACAACAAGCCTACTATGGTTCTTGACATAATAGTGACTTAGCATGAAGAAAGGCATGGGTAGTGTTCTTAACACTCTACCATTAAGACTTAATATAATTTATCTGAGGGACTTAGATCTCATGCACATCCTAAATATTTAATCATACATTATATGCTATAAAAATTCAAATACTAACTACCAGCATGTAAGAGCATATATAATGAAAATAAATAGTTATGGACTTTGAAAATCATCCGAGTCACAGGATGATCTTAAGGTCTAACCCTAGGTGCATCATAGACTGAACCATCTCATGGTCAATCTTAATGCGCCTATGCTCTCCAAAAGCCCGATAGTTCAATCTTCATCATCATGAATGAATGCTTGATCTTTATTTGAAAATAAAAAAATAATTTCTATCTATGCTTAAATAATTTTTTCTATAATTTATATCAATATGTAAAAATCTCAATCAACAGTTGAAAATATAGAAAAGAGAGGTTCAGCTAATAATATAATGTATCAAGGACACCCAGTCCTAATTACAACTTTTGCAAATACATTAATACAATCAACTAGCAGGTAAGCATTCATGCATATATCCATCACATAGATGTTTCATAGTCCATAAAAATTAACATAACATTTCATAATGATTATAAAATACTATAACAAATAACTCATATTATTTCAATTACGATGTTCAAAATTATGGGCATAGGACCCATAAAGGGTTTTAATTCGGGTTCAACCCTTGACCCAAAATTAACTTTAAGTTAATTATTTATCATTGATTTAAGTTGAGTTAACTAATTCTTAGGTTAAACCTAATTCAATTAGGTTAACTTAGATTTGATCACCCATAACTCAAACTCTAATCAAATTAGAAAAATACCGAATTTGATTAACCAAAATTAAACATGGCTTCTAACCAAATTAGAATCATGATTTTGATTTAATCTATAATCATTAAACTCTAATCGCATTAGAACTATGAATTATAGTTAAACCAATCTATCGACACAAAAATCCTAATTGATGTTTGATGCATTCTTTTATGACCAAAATTTTTTGATCCCACGCATGCTTCGGGCAACAACCAAGATGGTCGACCCATAATGGTGAGTACCCGATAACATGGTGGTCGACCCTTGGATCTTAAGTAAATGCATCAAATATAAAATTTTAAGTCTTGGCAATGTACATCTATATGTAGCATTCCAAGACCCCCCCGTGCATCACATGCACTGGATTTCATTTCTATCAAAAATAGATCATAGGATATAAGTTAAACTTGTCACACAAGTCTATAAACCATAAAATTTTATATCCAAGGTTCGATCATGGATCGATAACACTTTATCATTAATAAAAATGTATCAAAAATATCAACTAAATATCAATTAGAAAAATTGATTTTAACATATTTTGAACTGGATCTAATCCATATCACAAAATAACATAAAATTTGACTGAATCTATCAATGGTGGCTCTGATATCACTGTTGGGTTTTGATGATGTAGCAAAATATAGATTTCAAAAATTTTTAACATTCATTCAATAAATGAAAATAAAGTTTAACATTTAAAGAAGACCATCGGAACACAAAACCCAAGGAACCCCTTGATGATTACAATCAAATCACAAAAATAAATATATCAGGAGAAGAGTAGAAGTCATATACCACCATGAAGATCATGAACTGATGATTTTGAGATCTCCACAAGACTCCAAAGTAGAAGCCTCCAATGGTGATCCACACAAGATTGATCAGGGTCCTTCCCAACTCGTCATGGTGCTGTAGCTTTCTTCCTAAGTGCACTGCCGATTGTCCTTCGCAAGAACAGATTGCACCAATACTTGTACGCCTTCATGACCTCTACTAGTACTACTCTAGAAACCCTTTCCTAAAGTATCATATCACACAAAGACAAATCAGATGTTCAACACTTGAACAATCTGATTTTTGGACAAGCATCACATGCTTTCCAATTTCATTCTCCTTCCTTTCTATTTCTCTCCCTTTTCTCTTGCATTTTTTCAAGACTTTTTCTTGTCTTTATCCTCTCATTCTCATGCCTAAAACCTAACCAAAATGAGACTTAGAAACCAGGTGTAGCACCCCCTATTTATAGGAAAATATGGGCGACACCATGGGACGCCAACTCTTGGAGTCCCTTAATTATTACACACCTCCAATTAATTTTCAGCATGGAATCCCATGGGTTAAGATGTGAAAAATGAAGTCTTTTATCTGCAGAAGGACTCTTCCTCTATCAGAAAAAATTGAACGCCATAATATGGCCGTGGGAGATGGATTAGAGTGGAATATGTGGAGTCCATACCATTATGGACTCTTCCACAAATTCATCGCACAAAGGGGGCGTCCCTTCAAATATTTGATGTGGAGTTCCTTCCAAGAGAAGGACTCTTCATCCTCTTTCATGCCAACATATCCCAAAGGCCATCATATGGCACGTGGGATTAAAAGAACACATGCAATGAAAGGAAGAAATCAAGAGTTCTTAACATTTAAGGCTCTTCCATAAATACCAAAAATATGTGGCATCCCATTATTATTTGGCATTCAAATTCTTCCAAAAGAAGGACTCTCCTTCCTATTCCACACCTAGAAATTCCAATGGACATCAGATGGCGTGTGGGATTAAGAAACGCATGTAGAATTTGGTAAGAATTTAAGAGGAGTAAAGGAGGACTCCTCTTCTCCTAAGCCAAATTAAATGGGGCGTCCAATTTATTTGGGCATGTGGCATGTTGTGGAGGATGCTGGTTCCACGTGGAACACTTCCATAATACTAGATAAACCATCTAATTAATTAGATGGTTCAAACCCAATCACATTAGGTCAAGGCAACAAGTCTAGGTTAGCACAAACACCTTTGCATTGAACCTAATTGAGAACTTGGGTTAATTTATGTGCTAGCAATTCAATTAACCCATAAAATTTATAATAATTTAAATTGATTGGATCAAGATTAAATCTCTATTGTGTGTGACCCATTGAATTCCAAATCTAGTCAGCAATGGACTCAAACTCTCGACGTAATCCTAATCCAATTGGATTAGGTCAGCTCGAGAGTCCCAATCAACTAGGACTCTTTCTAATTGATTCTAAAATTAATTTTTTTAATTTGATGAGTCTATAAGTCAAGATTGATGTCTAGCAATGTGTCATGACTACCTGAAAGATTTAAAATTTGATAAAAATATCAAAATTATCCTTTCATGGTGAGTTATCGTGCAATTCAATCCTTCAATCACACAACATCTCGAAAAAGCTATGAGTGTGAAAATATGTCAAACCCAAATATCTAACCATATGTATCTCGATTAGATGATGATTACTCAGTTGATGAATCAGTAGAAATTATTTCTATTGTTCATCCCTGCTCTGGTCAAAGACTCTCAGAGTCACCATCCTATGAGATCACATAGAATGTTCTTTTCTCTTACAAAGAGTGACCGATTCTTTGTTGACCACTCACAATCTCTATGCACACTTTGCCATATCCAATATATTTCACACACATCTCAAAGTAGTATGCTAGAAAATAAACCAAAGTAAGGATCCATGCATATAAAGTACCATGGTGATCTCAGATCAAAGGATCACATGCATCACTCTCACTAAAGAACCATCTGCTGACATGTTGTAAGGCTCCATCAGATGTTCTTTTTGTGAGTCTGTTCAGTGAACTCATTCTCTAATGAATACCTACATTCTTGTATTAGTATCACCACATAAGTGGTTATGAAATCAACCACCCTCTCCATCGAGCATACATAGGATGTACCAATCTTATCGGAGTCATCGATCTCCGACTCGATGATCCAACGACTGAAAATATTTTAGATTGAGGCTACCAAGATTTTAGGTCTCACTGGCATGATCTCATCATGGCGCTAAAATCATTGTCCTAATCTATGAGGTTTATCATAATCATATAAATATGATGCAGCAAAAGATAAAATATAATACCTCATATAAATAAAATAACTAATATCATGCAAATGAGAAGAAAGATAATAAAGAAATGTCCCATCGCATCCCCATACGTTGGCTTGTAAGGCACTATTCTTTCACTTAGTCTCTAAGTCCTATGGCCTCACCTAACAGTTATTAATATATTTTTTAGTTAAGTATGACCCACCGTTCATCAGTGAGTGCAAAATCGTCATTGGGTCACTCACCTAATAGTTATTAGGCCCAATCCCATCTTTACCCCAGGGAATCTAATGCCAATAAAGTGATTGTATCTTTTCGATGCAACCAAACCACTATAACCAGCCAAGAATAATCAATACCAGAAAAGGCATCCACATCTCTACAATGGTGGAAGACCAGTAGACTTAATATTTAATAAAAAATTTAGGTTCAAGTCTCTTCTAATTAGTCACATACATCTGATGTAATGACTAATATAGTTTGGGTCAGCACATTTTATGTCTGACCAACCTAGTTGGCATGGGTGAACTCAGATCAACAAGTAATCTAATACAAAACATAATCTCTCAAAATGGTCAGGTAAGTGAAGATGAGTGGGGTCCCCCATCACTTTCGTTAGACATCAATAAATTGATCAGGTCAGACAACGAAACTAATTAAAGAACCACCATCTAATACTTGTCTTAGACACCAAATTGATTGATTAGAATCAATTAGGTTAACCTATAGACCCGGGCTTGAACCATTGAGCCAAATTCGATCTTGATTTAATCAATTCATATCACATATGAATCAATTTGACCAACTACAATTAAATTCAATTTTGAGCCCTTTTGACCTAATCTCAACCAACTCTTGATTAGATTTGATCAACTGCTCAAAATCAAAAAGAGTTCTAACCTGATCTAATCAATGACTCTAGTTGTAGTTTAGTCTCTAAACTTTATTTGTTTAACCCATATCTGAAGCCCATATTTTATGCATTAAAATTTAGATCTTAAATCTACAATTTTAGATCTTATAATTTTGAATCTTAATTCTCAATTAAGTGTATTATGTGCATGGGTTTAAGTTTAGATTCGAAATAATTTTGATCTAAACAATTTATATTGTATCTCATATAATTTGATTGTCTGCAGAATCGAGTCGATTCATCTTGGTACATGAATCAACTTGTCACAGTGAGTCGACATAATACTGAGATAAACAGAAAACTGTAGACCTAACCTACATAATTGAGTTGGCTCATCAGCAAATGAGCTAACCTACCAGAGTCTTGAGTCAACTCCAATAGAAATGAGTCAACTCACCAAGCACTCGAGTCGATCCAATTGAGAATCGAGTCGATTCCATAAGTATGCCAGTCACAGTTTCATAGTTTCATGCAAATAGAACCTCGAGTTTTGGATTTAGGATTTACAAAATTAAATTTAGATCGTATGTCAAAACAATATATCACATATAATATTTAGCAATCTAAAACATATAAAATTATATCCATAATTGGTTAAATCTAAAATATGTAACACATATAATTTTTGTTTGCTGTTCATCTTCATGGGAAATATCACAGTCGGCATCCCCACACGTCATAAAGAAAACCCATCAAATGGGCAAGAGAGGGATTTTAATCCCTTCATTTTCTTATGACTGAACGGTCATGGTGATTATCCTAATTTGATTACTAAGCTACTAAGAGTTTAATCTAACATATCACATATGTAATTAATTAAAAATCAGATCTAATTATCTTTCATATGTTAAACATATGAACAATAATTTTGAATCTATGTATGTAGAAAAAATTTCGACAATCATACTAGATCCAAATTAAATCCTAATTAATATATTCAGATATAAAATTAATTTTAGATTTGAATAATTTATAATTTATTTTAGATTTGAAATAATTTTAGATCTAAAATAATCCTATAATCATATTAGAATATGTAAAAAATTCAGATCTAACATTAATTGATATTCTACATCATTCTAGGACAACCATTTAGTATAACAGGATTATGCTAGAGCAACCTTATTTCAGAATAATATTGATCATCTAACTAACTTTCAGATTTAATTTTATAAATTAGATTTCAAATCAGAGGAATTTGTATATTCGTATCAGAATCTGGCTCTGATACCACTGTTAGAAATCGTTATGGTTTCATTCATGTAATTAAATTTTTTAAATTTATACAGTAAAATAAATAATTAAAATATTTTAATTTAAAACACATACTAGATTTGATCTGAAAACTATATTTAAGATCTTGACACAAACTGTTGGATTCTGACCATGCAGTAGAAAGTAATTTTTAAAATTTTAAATAAGCAAATCAATAGTCTTATCAAATAAAACTATCGAGCCGATCCAAAATCTTAGAATCACTTTGCCGATCATGATCAAAACATATTCAAGCAAGCAAAGAGATAGAAAATTATACTTTAACCAATATAAAAAAGTGACATGTTGGTGTTCTCCACAAAACCCCAAGGTAGAAGTCCTCCAACAGTGATCCACATGAAAGTTGGCCAAAATCTTTCCCAACCGATGCGCTGCCACAGCCTTGTCTTCTCAAGAATACTGCCGGCTTCGAACTTACGTCACGATCGTACTAAAGCCTAGTTACTTTCGATCTCATCATCAAAATGACATCAAGAAGACACTCTTCAGATGTCATACAACTTAGAATTTGATTTTTACCTCCAACATATAGAAAACCAAATCCTAGGGCACTCAAGTAA
>KE509425.1:19799-33915 GCA_000441515.1 Elaeis oleifera | reverse complement strand
CTCCCGTAGGAGTCCGGGTGTAGATGAAACTCGAAGGGGATCCAGTCTGATGTCGAACACTATAGAAGGTCGGTCGACAGTGAAGCTCGGTGAGCACTGTAGAAGATCGGCCAATAGCGGAGCCCAGTGAGCACTTGGAGCAATCTGCCAGGCGGTCGAAGGACCTATCTTGGGGAAGCACGAAAGGGTGCCATCTGTCGAGAACTTCGGCTGAGGGTACTTTATACCCAACACTAATCAATCCTTCTATTAGTGAATTAATTTATTATAACTTTTACACAAGGTTAATCACCAATCAAATTGACGGTTATATCTTGAAATGATTCTCAATCATCGATCAGCCATATGATTAGTCAGAAACTTCTTTTGAGTGTGATCCCATAGGTTTAAACCTAAGTCAGTAGCATAAGAATAATTTTTTATATCAATCAGAGTGACCATCTAGCAATGGTACCTAATATCTGAATAGATCGAAAGAATGCCGAGCAACATTCAAGAACCTATTGGCATATGGTTACCATATAATTTATCCCTTTGACCCTAATGCTCAAGGTAACTTAGGGTTTAACCGTCAATCTAAAAAAATCATCCATATTATATTTTAACTTTTCAAATCTATCACATGAATTATTTCGATCAAAATTTACTGAATTAAAATACAGCGATGCATTAACTCCTACTTATTCGGAGGGATCAATTTCATCTTGACTCACACACCGACTATACAAGTACTTACTGTACCTAAAAATCTTTTATCACTGAATTAGAAATTCGATAGTCTGATACTAAAGCACAGTGAGTTGCTTGCAAGTCACCATGATGATTTCAGATCGGAGAAACACTTATACCCATATCCTTCACAAACTACTCTTGACAGTAGAGTGCTCCGTAGTAGGTCACGTTCAGTAAGTTGTATAGCTACGTCTCACTTGCATGCCATATCAGTGTCTCTATGCTCCTTAGTTAAGAGGATAACCAATGCCTATGGCATACAACAACTTATACTTGATATAGCTATCATCCTAATAATAGCATATCATTTGGTCATGAACAAAGTTTAAGTACTAAATGATATATCCTCCTATATCGATTCAAATATTCTTGAGGACTTCATCACAATCACAGAAGTTCAAAGAAGATATACACAAAGTGATAAAAAAATTAATAATATTTATTATTTAATAATTTACATACAATTACAATAATGAGCTCAACCGTCAACAGGCTGATGATTGACTTTAGAATATAATTTCCAACAATGATGATCTAAACTTAATAGATATTGAAGGAAATGGCTTCACAGATTACTATGGCTTCTTTCTTTTTGTTGCTTTCTGTTTTAAATCTATGCTATTTATCTTTAACATTTTTAAGCTGTGGATTGTAGGTCTTGTGTTTACTTTTATTGTGAGAGGATTTGTGTATGTTTTAGACTTTTTTTGTTCTACTTTCTTATTTAGGACATGTTGCTTGGTTGTGTATGATGGATGATGTTTCTTGATTTTGTTATATTTCAATGAACCTGTAGTTTTTGTAATAAAAAAATAATATAATTTAACTTTTTTGGATTTAATTTAGTGATCAATTTTGTGAATAATTATTTTAATTAAAATAATTTTCAACTGACTTTGAGATTGATTTTGCAATTGATACTAAAATAAAATAATATGAAAAAACTTCTAATCAATTTTTTGATTGATACTTTAAATTAAAATATTTAAAAATCATTAGCGACTGACTTTGAGACCAATTTTTATTTAATAATTTTTAATAAATCTAGCGATTGCTTTTTGCGATCGATATCAAAAAAAATTATTAAAAATTGGCAACCAATTTCTTAAATTAAAAATTATTTTAAAGAATTAATGATCGATTTTAAGATCGATTCTAATTTAATAATTTTAAAAATTTAGTAATCAATTTTGCAACTAATATTAAAATATTATAAAACAATTTACAATCAATATTTATGATCAATTTTTTTAAATAAAATATTTTTAAAAATAGCATCTGATTTTGAGATCAATTTTATTTTAATAATTTTCAATGAATTTAGCAATCAATTTTGCAATCAATTTTGAAATTAAATATTATAAAAATAATAGTGATTGATTTTGTAATTGATTGTTTAAATAAAAATATTTTAAAAAACTTAGCAACCAATTTTTTTGGTCGATAAATTGATTGGAAAATAGTTAATAATTTTTATTTTGATCGCTAAGTTGGTCATAAAATTTTAATTAATTTTTTATTTTCAACCATAAAATTGGTCGCAAAATTTTGTGATGGATAAAATCAATCCCAAAGTATTTATGACTAGGGTTTTTGCAACCGATTTGAATCAGTCACAAAATCGATCGTAAAATAAAATAGTAATCAATTTTTGTTATTTAGCAATCGATTTTGTGGTCGCTAAAATCCTATTTTCTTGTAGTGGTTGACACATGTCAACATCTAAGGTGGGAGCATCAAAACATTGGGTTGATCAAGGCCAATGGTGTGGCTATAAGTACAGTGTTTCTTCACTTATTCTCCACTTTACATTGTTCCTTCTCCAAGCATGCTGCTTCCATAGCCATCAAGAGGCTTCTCCATCACCATCCACCATTTGTAGGGCTTTCGATGATTGCCTTTAAGGCTGCCATTGACCATCTGGTAGGCTCTTTCTTAGCTGCTCATTTCTTTTGCTGCCCTTTCAATCTTTCATATAGCTATTTAGGTATTTCTCCCTTTGGGTCTTTTGTTTGTTTTGTTTTCTGCCTTGGTTCTTCATTTTTCCTTGCATTTTCTTCTTATTTTTGTCTATTCTTCAATCAAAATGGAATCTAGCAGTAGTGAGACTTAGGGTGAAAGCCTTCGAGCCTGTCAGGACTCTCGATCGGTCCCTCCTTAAGTCAGGTCCAAGCTAGAACCCAAGTCACTACTGCCTTGGACCCACCGACTTAATCTAAGCTATCTAGTTTGGATGCCCTTGAGCATGGCTTGAGAGCAGAGAGGCCTACCCTTATTGAGTCTGACTTGGAGAGGATCTATGCTCAGAACCAATTTTTCTGACTGATTTCGGGTGGAACTACCTGGTTGGGCTGGTCGGGTGATTGACACTCCCGAGGGGCAACTCATGATTTACAAGGAGTTTCTCAAAGTTGGGCTTTGAATTTCTCTTCATCCTCTCATCTTCAATCTTCTTTACTTTTATCGACTCGTCCCAACCCAATTAGTCCAAATGTTGTTTGGATAATTGTAGCTTTTATTATCCTTTGTATTTTGATCAAGATCGAGCTAAGGTGCTCGCTATTTTAAGCATTCTACATCTTAAAGAGGCACCCCTAAAGCAAAGGCTGATGGTACTTTTCTCCTCATGGGAGCTACCACTTCGTTAAGGGGTTGCCCTTTCCCATTTAAGGCTAGAAAAGTCATTTCTTTTATTTCCTTTGATCTCCCGTAGAGCTTCAATCAAATCTGGAGGCACCCATGGACCTTCTAGAATAAGTATGCTGAGCTGCTCTCCGAGGATAGCGAGCATCTCTGCAAATTGTGGTATATGGAGATTTCTCCATTGAAAGAGCTTCTATCCAAACAGGTTTTGTATGATGCCAGTATCAGCTCGGTTAGTCCTCGAGGTATGGCCAATCTTTCGAATTGGAGCTTTTTGTTTTATTCTTGCTTTCATAAATGACTGAATACTAACTTTTTATTTGCTATTGCAATGATAAGACTGACCTTGGAATCATTGCGATCCATCTTGAAGAAGAAGTCGAGCTCTTCTAGTGGTGAAACATTGGTGTTGAAGAAGAACAATGAGTGGTTGTTCCTCCACTTGAGCTGACACCGACCCCATGGTCCTCCAACAATGAGCCACTGGAGGTCAATGATGAGCCAGAGGTCATCCCAATAACACTATTGAGGATGGCTCCACCGGCCTCCTTGGAGATGGACTGAGCTCAAAGTCCTACAATACACCATGGTCCTTCTCGTCTTTCAGTGCCGACTCTAACATAGAGGGCTATGCCATCTCCATTCACCCCAGGCCCATCTACAGCAAGGCCGGGGCTGGTTCCTCCTCATCCAGGATCGAGGAGGAGCTCTTTACCCTGATGAAGGTGGTCTGGATATCTAACTTTCGACTTATGGATGCTCAGCTCACCCTGAGAGTTGATACAGATGATTATCCTTCTAGTGGACTGGTCAATGGTAAGACCCATCGGATAGATGAGGTTGTGAGCTCGGGCTTCTCTGGACTTCTTGCGATAAGTCTTATTCTTCTTCTCTTCTCTATTTTTTCAGTTGGTTTCCCCAACCTCCATGACTTTGACATTTGACCTTTTCTTCCTTTTATAGCTTCTCCATGACTTTGCCATGCTCAGTGAAGGGATTTTGAACATTCACAATCTGAGGTGGGAGTTGGAGGCAGAGGTCCAAGCTGCCAAGGGCTAAGCACTAGATGCTGAGGTGAAGGCCTCTCAAGCCTTATCCAAGCCTCAAGAGGTTCATGATGTGATGGGGATCCTCAACAAGAAGGTCGTCTCCAAGAAAAGGTAGCCAACATCTAGTAGGGAAGGTCACTGGGTTGGAGAAGGAGGTTGCAATAGCCATAGCAACTCGAAGGGTGGTCGAGGTGGAGCTCACCGCAAGCAAGGAAAGGTAGTTGAAAGAATCATTGATTGCCACTGAGGCCAACCTTCGGGCTATGGAAGAGTACAAGGCCTTGAATGCATTTGAAATGGAGATCATAGAGGGCTCTACATCTATCTTCACCATGGGCTTCGACCTTTGCAAGGTGCAGGTGGCCCAGCTTTTTTCTAGAGTCAATGTCAGCCACCTAAACCCCGAGGAGAGCTAAGATGTGGTGGAGGATGGTGTAAATGTTGGCTCAATTCCCTCGATGGCACCTAGGCAGCTGAGGTGGAGGATGATATGGTAGATGGTACTCCTATCTTAATAGCACTGTTGGAGATAAATCTGAAAGAAGAGATCGAGATTGATGGAGCAAACATTGGTTCAACTTCAGATGCCACACCGATTGTAGAGCTCGATACCACAACTGATGTTTTATAGATCGTCAATAGTAAACCCTAATGCTGATCTAGTGTAGTGGCATAAGATGGCACCAACCACCCCTACATATGTAGAAATCATAGTTTCATGGGTTGCAAAACTCTAGATCGAGATAAGACCCAAACATTGAAGATCTGTCCGAACTGGTCCCTGAGACCAAAGTTGAGGTTGAAGCTCCAATTTTGTATCATTTTGCTTTCTTTTGTACCACAGACTTGTAATCCTAAGTGGATGTAACACGAACTTGTTAGAAATATATCTTAAAGTTAATCGATTGGATGATTGTGCTCATTTATAATATGTATATGAATTATTAATCAATGAATAAAGTTATTTGGCATCATTCATCACAAAGTTATATCTTCCTTGCTAGAACTCTTGTGTTGTGATGAAGTTCTTAGAACTATAAAGTAATTGATAAAGGAGAATTTATTGTATAGTTCTTAAACATGTTCACGACCAAATGATACGTCATTAAAGGATGATGATGTTTATCAAGTGAAGGTCGTTGTGTGTCATATAGGTTGGTGTCCTCTTAACTAAGAAGCGTAGAGATACTGGTATGGCATACAGGTGAGATGTAAGAGTACATCATCACTGAACAAGTGACTCACCTGCTGAGCACTCTGCTGTCAAGAGCAGCTCGTGGAGCATATGGGTATATGTCCCTAAAACCTGAGATCACCATAGTGACTTGTAAGTAACTCACTATGCTTTGGTACCGAACTATCTGTATTTCTAATGCAGTGAAAGAAGGCTATTGGGTACAGTCAAGTACTTGCAATGTGTGTATGTGGATCAAGATGAAATTGACTCCTCCAAATTATAGGAGCTGATGTATCACTATATTTAATTAATAAAATCTTGATCAAGATAATCTATGTAATGGATTTAAACAGTTGGAATACAATGTGGATGATCCTTCAGGGTTGACAATTTAACCCTAGACCATCCTAGATCATTCAGGGTCAAAGAGATAAATTATGCAGTAACCATATGTATAGGTTCTTGAATATTACCTTATAATTATTCGACCTATCCGGATGTCAAAAATTATTGCTAAATGGTAACTTCGATTAGTATAAAAATGATTTCTGTGCTACTGGCTTAGTATTCGAATCTATGAAGTCACGTACAAAGTCAAGTGATGTAGGAAAGAATTGACCTAAGTCTATATATTCAATTTAGAAGTACATGACTTGATTGAACAAATAGATTAACTTGATTGAGAATTAAATTATGGATCATATGGGATGAAACAGTTGACTATGTCTAGCTAGTACTAGACATAAGGTTCAAGTTCAATTTCTGAGATGAACAAGATTTGATCTTTGATCCAAAGAGTCTAAGAGAGATTAGATTTAAGTGTTAATTAATTTAAATTAGATTTGATTTAATTAGACTTAATTGGATTCATAAATTTAAATTAGATTTGGTCCTAAATCCTAAATAGTTTGAGATTGACAGCCTATTCAAAATTGGTTCGAATCAGATTCGAATTGACCCATATTTGGATTAGATCTTTATAGTCCACTCTTACTAGGACTCTCTCTCTCATCATGGCTAACCAAAAGGTGGTGATGTGATGGTTGTTGCCACCCCACACTTGGGTGTAGGCATGGGTGCATGAGGATGCCTAGTTAGGCACCAATCCTTTCTCCTTTAGGACTTCTTTGATAAGTTGTAGATTAATTTAAAGTATTTTTGAATTAAGAATCCTAATCTTATAAGTCATAGAAAATTATCTATAAATAGAAAGAATCTCTAACTATTATAGCATAACAATTATATTATGTGCTAAGGTGAGAAGAGAGAGAGAAGAGGTGTGAGGAAGAGTGGGCATCCCTTGGTGTGTTCCCCCTTTGGCATCCCATCTTCTCCTTGGTGTGAAGGACTCTTGGGCATCTCCTCTTGCTGGTGTAAGGCATCACACTAGAGGCTCTCTCTCCTCCGTCGTTGCCTTGCGAAGGTGCTTCCATCTGAGGCTTCATTTTGCTTTCCTGCAAAGTTTAGCATGCGCACGAAGTAGAGGGTTTGTGGATTCAGACCTATACAAGGCTTTGGATTTAGAATCTTTGAGATTTGATTCCTATTCTACTATGTATCAGGTAAAAGTCTAATCTTTATTAAGTTATTATAAAAATTTTTAGATGCATCCTGACTATCTGCTTCATTCACCCAAGAAACAAGTTTCTTTCCCTTCAATTGGTATCAGAGCCAGACTTTGATACATGGATGTATAATTGATTATTTTTATTTATTTATATATTATATATAATTAAAATTTTATGTTAGATATTAAATCTAATTTAGATCTATTTAAATAAAATTTATGATCTAATTTTGATTAGATTATAAGAATCTAATCAATAGTTTGTTAAGGTTTGTTATAAGTTATTATAACAAAATTTTTCTTATTGCTAAATTTTATTAAATAATAATATATTTAAATTATTTAAATTAATTTTAATAAATTTTAATATTATTATTTTGGTTATAAAGTTAGACTTATTTCAGATCTGAATTGAATCTATTTTGATCGATTTTCAGATCTGATTCTAACAAAATTTTGCATAATGTCAAAATAGATCTAACCAAAAAATAATCTTTATGTATTCATATGTACATCTAATTAATTTTTTATAAGATTTCATATCTGAATTTGATATTTTATAATCAGTATAAGATATGTTTCAGATCTGATATAATGTATATGATGCATCAAATCTGATTAGATTAGATGAAGAACATGGTTGATAAGATCAAAGTCATGTTCATGAATAAATATTTTATCAAGTTGCATGTTGATGTAATCCTATTTGAAATAAGATTTCAGATCTTAGTAGCCCAGTACTTGAATTGATAAGATCATCAGACTGTCCGATCATAAGAGATAGAAGGGATTAATCTTACTCTCTTATCCATTCGATGGGTTCTCTTATGATGATAGGAGTGTCATTATGATCTAGTTTTATGAAAAAAAAGAGCGAACAGATTTTTATAAATTATTTTAATCATAAATAAATTTAGATTAGATCTAAAATAATTTATGATAAGATAGATGTAGATATAAAAATAATTTTAAATCTAAAAATATATTATATTAGATGTAATCGGTAGTGATCTAAAAGTAGTCATGATACAAGTGATATATGTATGAAGTTTAAATCACACTTATGCATATTTAATTATTAAATATTGATATAAAATTATTTTATAATATTACATATATGATATGCTTCACTTGAAATTTTTATAGAATAATTTTACAAACTAAAATACACGTTGCACATACTTAATTTAAATTAATTTAAATGATCTAGATTTGAGAATTGAAGATTACTAAGACACCATATAAATCGATGGGCAATGGGTTAGCATGAATCAGGTCCTTCTATTGGGTTAAAAAATTAGGATTAGAATAATATAGACTGAATTGAGAAATTGATTAAATCTAATTAAGAGTTGAATTAGATTAGGTCAGAAGTTCTCTAGATCAACCTTAATAGTTGTAGCTTGATCAAGTCCATATTTTTGACCTTACTAAATGGACCATGATCATGGCTCAGTGATTGAGCCTGAATCTTATAGTGGAACAAATCAAAACTAATTAACCAGTTAGTGTCTAAGGTAAGTTTGATAGTTTTGATCAAGTGGTTATTAATTGGGAGCTACTCACCTAAATGGCATCTACAGTGAGTTAATGGCATATCCCTTCTACTGATCTCACTTACCTGACCAATATGGTAGATTATGTTTTAATTAAGTCACTAGTCGATTCGAGCTGATCCATGCCATTAAGGTAAATCAGTATGACCGATTCAGGTATCTTTAGATCAGCTTGCATCTAATCTTCTATATGACTAGGTGAAGTCAATGGGAGGATTTACGACTTGCAAGTCAATTTCTTCTCTTATTCTCAAATCAATAAATTAAATCTTCTAAATTATTAAGTCCTTAAAATGATAAAGTTATGGAGATAACTTATTCATAGCCTACCATTAAAGTACATGATAATAAGTCCAATATTTCAAATAGGCATTGAAGGCATCACACGCTTGGTGTTTATTGGGTATTAGAATTTCATTCATCATATGACCATCTTGTTGTGCCCTTTAGATTAATGCTCAGGTTGGTCGAGCCACACTCGGATCTGGACATTCATTTATTGGATGCATTGATGTAGTCATGTTAATGGTTGGATCTAATCAAAATTTCAATGGAGGTGCCACACGCCTACTGAAGAATGTCTAGGGTAAAATCTAATTGCTAGAAGTTGTTTAAAAAATAATTGATTATGAACGTACCCATGGATGCACTAAGATTGGCCGAGCCATACTCAGATCCGAATACAGTCTATGTGGATTCTAGTACCCACTAAGAATTAACGTAATTTCTCGAATTGGAGGTAGAGACTATCAATTCGTATAAAATAGTAGGAGAACCTTTAGACTAAAGTCCATATCTTTTGGATTAAAATAATTCATATACTAATAGGTTTATGTTTCTTCATTTTCAGCTATGGCCAACACACTATCACTTTGTTCACTATTAGACAGCGATAAGCTTATCGGACTCAACTTCGATAGCTGGTATCGAAAGTTGAAGATCATCCTGGAGCATGAAAGGATCTTATATGTACTTACGGATCCACCACCTGAAGAATTTACTACCAATGCATCTCGTGCTACGAGAGACACTTATTTGAAGTGGCTAAGTGACCACACGATGGTGCATTGCATTATGAGGGCAGCAATGAATGATGAACTTAGTCGTAAGTTTGAGGATGCGCAACCAGAGGATATAATTCAAATATTAAATGAGTTCTTCGGCACCCCTGAGGATGCAGAGAAACATAAAACCTCCTACACTGTGTTCAATGCCTGTATGTGAGAAGGGGCATCAGTCACTGATCATATATTGTACATGATCGAGCAGATTGAATGCTTAAGAAACTTAGCTTTCCATTACATAAACAGTTAAGCAAGAATACTATTCTCAATTTGCTATCAAAATCCTATCCATCCTTCTTGAGTCATTATAGAATGACCAAACCTGCAGTGAACTATCATGATTTGCTAGGATTGCTTCAGACGTTCGAGAAGGACCATGAGCTCCAGAAGGAGTCGGTGCATATAGTGAGAGGTTCATTTGCAGATTGTCGATCCTCTAAGAAAGGAAAGAAGAAGAAGGTATAAAAAATTATACCATCAATCCTAAGCCAAAGCAGAGCAAAAAGTCAAAAGTCGATAAGAGCCAGACAAAATACTTCTTTGTAAGAAGTCGGATCACTAAAAAATGAATTATCCAGCTTATATAGCTTCCTTTAACCCAAACAGGCTGAAGAATAAGAAAATAAGCAATCAGTTGCTTTGCAAGATACTTATATGATAACTCTTTGTAATTTCTCTATTTTTGATACTACTACCTAGGTATTAGATACTGAAAGTCCAATTAATATTTACAATTCATTGCAGAGACTACAGATCAGTAAAAATTTAGAGAAGGCGAGCGATTTTTGAATGTTAGAGATAGAAGCCTTGTTCCATTTCTAGTTTTGAGAACTATGCAGCTTATTTTGAGTCTAATAGTATCATGTTAGATGAGTGTTATTATTATCCTTCCTTTTGAATAAATATCATCTCTGTAGGTCTTTTGGCCAAATTTGATTTAAATTTTAATAAAAGATGATTTTATGATATCAATGTGAATGATACTACAATTATGTGTGGATAATTAAGACATGGTATATATATATTATCACAGTCTGTTGGTATAACGTACACTTCGAACAAATGCACTAAGATAGATAATGTCAGTAATTCCTACCTTTGGCATTGTAGGCTAGGTCATGTGAATAAGAATAGGATAGATAGATTAATCAAGGAGAGTGTCTTTGAAATTAGTGATTGTGAATCATTACCGACCTATGAATTCTGTCTACTTGATAAGATGACCAAATCACCTTTTAAGAAAAAGATGAATGAGCTAGTGATGTTTTAGGTCTAATATATAGTGATGTAAGTGGAGCTATGAACATAGCTGCCAGAGGAGGATATTATTACTTCATTACATTTATAGACGACCTATCAAGGTATAGGTACGACTACCTTCGGAAGCATAAATCTAAATCATTTGAAATGTTCAAACGATTTCGTAGTGAAGTAGAAAAATAGACTGAAAAGAGTATTAAAACTCTTCAGTCAGATCGAGGAGGTGAATATCTCATCAGTGATTTTCTGATATATCTAGAGGAGAATGGGATTCTCTCTCAGTAGATCCCTTTTGAAATACCACAACATAATGGGATGTCTGAAAGGAGGAATCAAACCCAGTTAGATATGATTTAGCCCATGATGGGTTTACTAATCTGTCAATCTCTTTGTGAGGATATGCTCTTGAAACTATCTGCTATATTCTTAACAAGATTCTGAGCAAGTCTGTCAATAAAACTTCATATGAGATGTGGACAGGACGTAGGCTGGTGCTCTCACACCTTCAAATTTGGAGGTGTCCAGCTTATATCAAGCATTTAAAGATAGATAAGCTTAGACTAAAATTCGATAAATACTTATTTGTAGGGTATCCAAAAAAATTAAGAGTACTACTTCTACTTCACTGAAGAACAAAAGGTGTTCGTCAACAACAAGATAGTCTTTTGGAAAAAGAAGTTCCTTAGAGAAGAAATTAATACCAGCAAAATTAAACTTAGTGAAGTTCATGAGGTAGAAGAATCGGCACACATAGAATTGGATTTGGTTGGAGAATCGAATCCGGAGCCTGTAGAGGTACCATTAAGGAGATTCGATAGAGTACCGCATCAGTCGGACAGATACTATGATTTTTGATCCGAAATAGTGATCCTATCGAACTAGATGAGAACGATGAGGATCTGATCATCTATATGGAAGCCATGCAAAGGCCTGACTCCTAGAAGTGGCTTGAGGTCATGAAATTCAAAATGGAGTCCATGAAGATTAATAGTATATAGACACCAATTGATCCATCCGAAGGGATAAAACCCATAGGGTGCAAGTGAATTTTCAAAAAAAAAGAGCGGACAGAAAGGTAAGACCTATAAAGCCCGTCTAGTTGTCAAAAATTACCGTCAGCATTATGGTATTGACTATGACGAGACATTCTTACCTGAGATAATGCTCAAGTTCATCCGGATTATGTTTGCGATAGTAGCACACTTAGATTATGAGATCTAGCAAATAGATGTCAAAACCACTTTTCTAAATGAAGAGCTAGAAGAAGAGGTGTATATGATATAATATGAAGGGTTCACATCTATAGACAAATCTAAGGTGTGAAAACTAAACAGGTCTATCTATGTACTGAAGCAGGCATCTAGGAGTTGGAACATGTATTTTGATAAGGTAATCAAAATGTATGGCTTCGTTAGGAATGGAGAAGAGCCTTGCGTCTACAAATACGCTAATGATTCTGTAGTCATCTTTCTTGTACTGTATGTAGATGACATACTGTTAATATAAAATGATATCCCAATATTACAGAATGTAAAGCTGTGGCTCTCATCACGGTTCTTTATGAAAGATTTGGGAGAAGCATCCTACATCCTAGGAATGAAGATCTATAGAGATAGATCTAGAAGGTTACTTGGATTGTCCCAATCTATGTACATCGACACTATGTTGATACGGTTCAAAATATAAAATTTCAAGAAAGGCTATCTTTCGATAGGCTATATAATTACTCTCTCCAAGAAGGATTGTCCGACAATCCCTCAGGAGAGAGAGCGTATGAGTAGGATCCCATGTGCTTCGATAGTGGAGTCTATCATATATATCATGACATGTATGAGATCGGATATGGCATATTCACTAGGGATGGTGAGTAGATATCAGTTTGATCTAGATGAAATCATTGAATGGTTGTGAAGACAATCCTTAAGTATTTAAGAAATACTAAGGACTAATAATCTTTCTATGGGGACACTGACTTGAAACTTGTGGGATATGCTGATTTCAATTTTCAGTCAGATCATGATGATAGTAGAAGCGTGTCGAGCTACGTATTTATCTTAAATAAAAGAGCAACATGCTGGAAGAATTTCAAGCAATATACTATGATCGATTCTGTATGCGAAGCAGAATATATTACTGCATCTGAAGAAAATATAGGTAGTGCTTTGCATATAATTTAAATTTTATGTAGTGGAAGAGTAAGATTAAACTATTTAATCTAATTCACATGCATAAGATCTAATCTAGACTATCATGCTATGACAAAAATATAAAATATGATATACTTTAGATCTGAACATAAAAACTTGCATCGATCTCATTGATGCTGCAATCCTAGATTTAACTATTAGATCTAACAATATGAATGTCCTTCTTTGGCTTGCTCTCTTTCTTCTGCTTCTTAGCAGATTTAGTCTTCTTCTTTTCAGTAGACTTTTTCTTGAAAGAAATTTGCTCCACAGTGAGAACAGTGTCCCTTGAACTCTTCAAGATTCCTTCCGTAGTGACTAACATGTTGACCAGTTTGGGTATAGTGCAATCGAGTTTGTTCATATAAAATTTATAATAAATTGACTATATGAACTCGTAAGGGATTGAAGGTTCGAATCCATCTGTAATTTCTTTTGCATTTCAAGCCCGAGCTTCCTAAGCTCCTTAATGTCCTTGATCACTGTCATATAGTGCTCGTAGATAGACTACCCTTCGTGCATCTTCAAGTTGAAGAGTCTCTTGGACATTTTGAAGTGTACTGTACGGCTCTGCTCACCATACAACTCTTGCAAGTGAGTGATCATAGCCCTAACAATGGGCATATACTCATGCTGACTTTGCAACTTGTTTGACATAAAGATACCAGCACATAGCACTTGACCTAACTGTCTTAATCCATCCACTTTTCAAAAGTAGCTCTTTTCTCAGTAGTAGGATGGTTTGGTAACACTATGGATTTTTGATCGGGTACATGACCTAATTTTCTAAGATCAGGACAACCGTGAGATTTCTGGGCCAGTCTTTGTAATTAGTTCCAGTCAAATAATTGATTTCAAAGATGCGGGCTAGAGTATTTAAGG
>KE509422.1:16774-28898 GCA_000441515.1 Elaeis oleifera | reverse complement strand
GAACTAACTAGAGAAATTGATTAAATCTAACCAAATATTGAATTCGATTAAATCAGAATTTCTCTTAAACCAATACAATAGTTGTAGATGGTCAAGTCTATGTCTTTGATTAGACCAAATGGATTTTGATTGTGGCTCGGTGGTTGAACCTGAATCATTAGATTTATCAAATCAAAACAATTAACCAATTAGTGTCTAAGGTAAGTTTGGTATTTCGATC
Organism: Elaeis oleifera; assembly: GCA_000441515.1. Lineage (NCBI taxonomy): Eukaryota > Viridiplantae > Streptophyta > Magnoliopsida > Arecales > Arecaceae > Elaeis > Elaeis oleifera. The sequence continues at coordinate 28,678 of KE509422.1, read as the reverse complement.
GGTGATTTTTAATTGAAAGCGGCTTACCTGGCCATTTTGATGGTGTCTAAGACAAGCTTAGCAAACCTACCATCAATCTCACTTATCTGATCAATTTGGTGAATTATATCTTGATTAGACCACTAAGTGGTTTGAGTTGATCCATGCTATTAAGGTTGATCAGTGTGACTGATCTAGGTGCCAGTTCAACCAGCATCACCTTAATCCAATTCAATGACTTGGTGAAGTCAGTGGGAGGATTGTAGTTTACTGATTGATCTCTTCTCATCTCTTCTTAAAACTAATTATCAAATCTTTAAATTATTAGGTCCATAAATATACTAGTTATGGGATAACTAGATCATAGCCTCTTATTAAGGTGAATGATAATGGGTCCATTATTTTTGATTGACATTGCAGGCACCATCCGTCTGGTGTTCTCTCTGAATGATGGAATTATCATTGATCATATGATGACTTTGCTGTACTATCTGATGATGGTTGGATTGATTGAGCCATCCTCGGACCTGATCATTCGTTAGTTAGAAATATTGAATAGGTTCATGTTAATGGTTTGACCTAACTGAAACTTTCAATGGATGCCCATCACCTACTGAAATGAAATTTGGAGCAAAATTAATTACTAAAATTATTTAAAAAATAATTATTTGAGAACCTATCCATAGATGCATATGGATTGACCACGCCATCCTTAAGCTTGTATGCAGTCTGTGTAGATTCTAGTACCCGCTAAAGAATTAAGATAATTCCTCGAATTGAAGATAGAGGCTACCAATTTGAGTAAAATAGTGGGAGAACTTTTAGACTAAAATTTAAGTCTTTATGCTTAATCAATTCAAAAACATAGAGGTCTTGTATTTTCTTTCAGTTATGGCTAGATGTACGTTGCTCCATTCACTGTTTAACAGTGACTGATTTATAGGATCCAACTTCGATAATTGATATCGAAAGTTGCGAGTAGTTCGAGAACATGAATAGATCCTACATATGATTATGGATCCAGCATCTGAAGTTCCCACATCCAACCCATGTGATGCGATCAAAGACACTTATCAGAAGTGGCCAAATGATCATATCACTGTGTGGTGTTATTGAAAGTAGCAAAGAATATGAATTTAGTTGTAAATTTGATGATGCCTAGTAGAAAAAATTCTTTAAATGTTGAAAGAGTTCTTTTGTACCTCTGAAGATGTATCTTCAATGGGATAATAAATCTTTGAAAAAAAAAAGATGTAAAAAAGTCATGCTTGGGCTAATGAGCCTAAACTGACAAAAGAGTCTAAGATTAACCTAGTCTGGTAGAGTCCCTTGATCCGAACAGGCAAAGAAAGTGAAATCAGTAAAGAATTGCTGAACAAGGTACTTATACGATAACATCTTGTGATTTCTCTATCTGTGACACTACTATCTGGATATTGGATATCAAAAGTCTATACAAATTATTGTAATGACTTCAGGATAGTAGAAAATTTGAAAACAGCAAGAGGTTCCTAAATATTGGAGATGGAAATTATGTTCCAATCCTGGTTTTAGAAATTATTGAGCCTATTTTTAATTCTAAGAATATCATTTTAGTAATTGTCACTATTGTCTAATGATTTTGTGATATCATTATAAATGATGTCAAAATCATGTGGACAACTGAGAAATGACATTTATGAATAATCACAGTCTGTTAGTGTATTGTACATAATCAAACAAACTCCCTAAAGTATATAATGTTATGGAAGCCTATCTTTGGCAATTTAGAATCAGTCATATAAATAAGAATAGGATCAACAGGCGATAATTCTTGAGGTCAATGATTATGAATCATTGTCAACCTGTCAATCCTATCTCCTTAGTAAGATGACCAAGTCACCTTTTATTGAAAAAGATGAATGAGCCAATGATGTTCTGAATCTGATACATACTGACGTATTGGATCTACGAACATATTTTTCATAAATTTGAATTATCTAAAATATTCAAATAATTGCATAATAAGGTAGAGAAATGAATGGGGAAGAGCAATGAAACTCTTCGATCAGACCAAAAAGAAAAATGCTCTTTCGATGAGTTTTTGACATATCTAAAAAAAATAGGATTCTCTCCTGTTGGAATTGACTTTGTTAGACATAGTTCGATCCATGATGAGATTTAAAAATCTGTCAATCTCCTTTTAAGGTTATGCTTTTGAGACTACTTATTATATTCTGAACTGGATTTCAAATTAATCAATCGTAATGACTCCATATGAGATATGGACTAGGCATAAGCCGATACTTTTTACCTTAGGGTTTGGAAGTGTTAGTTTATGTCGAGTATTTTATAGATCGATTAGCTTGGATCCCGATCCTATATATATTATTTTGTAGGATGACCAAAGAATCTAGGAGATATAACTTCTACTTTGCTAAAGAGCAAAAGTTGTTCGGTATTCTTTTAGAAAGGAGTATCTTGATGAAGGTACTGATACTTTTAATATAGAACTTATGAAGTTCGACAGATAGAAGAATCGATATAATCTAATGAACCCATAGAACTGGATTTGATCAGATCAAATTCGAAACTCATTATAGAGGCACCATTAAGGAGATCCGATAGAGTACCACGTCCGTCGAATAGATACTTTGGTATCTAGATCCGAGACGTGATCCTGTTGAACTCAATGAGAACAATAAGGATCTAATCACCGACATGGATGCCATGCAGAGGTTTGACTTCAATTAATGGCTTGGAGCCATAGAGTCTAAAATGAAGTCCATAATGGTCAACGATGTATGAATTCTCATATCCACTCGAAGGGATAATGCCTATAGAGAGTAAGTGGATCTTCAATAGGATCAGAGAGCGTAGACGAGAAAGTGGAGACCTACAAAGCTCATCTAGTTGCCTAAAGATATTATCAATATTATGGTGTTGACCATAACGAAACACTTTCTTTGGTGGTAATGCTAAATATTTCGAAGTTGGAACATGCATTTTGATAAGTAATCACAGCATATGACTTCGTTGAGAATGAAGAAAATTTTACAAATATAAATGGGTTAATAGTTCTGTGAGTGTATTTTTATTTGTTTGTGAATAAAATTTTTAATCAAAATGTCATTCCTTACATTCCAGAGAATAAATATTTCGCTATTATCATTGTTCTCCATAAAGGACTTGAAAAAAGCAACTCTCATCCTAGTGATGAAGATATATAGAGATAGATCTAAGAGGCTGCTTGGATTTTTTCAGTCCAACATACATAAGGTGTTTATGAGTAGAATTTATTCTATCATTACACCATGTATGAGACCGGATATGATATACTCACTAGGATAGTGAGTGGATACTTGCAAGATTCGGATAAGAATCACTGGAAGGTCATCCTTAAGTATTTAAGAAATACTAAGGATCGATGACTCGATTATGGAGAATCTGACTTGAAACTTATGGAGTATGACCTCAATTTTAGTTGGACATAATAATAGTAAGAATGTGTCAGAATACATCTTTACCTTAAATAATGGAGCAATCTATTGGAAAGGTTCCAAGCAGAAAAATATAGTCAAATTCAAATTGTGAGACAGAATGCATTGCAGCATTCGATGCTTGCAAAGAAGTTATGCGATTGTACAGGTTCACTGGCAAACTAAGAGTGGCACCCTCCAATGATGATCCTACTGTATTGTACAGCACTGGAGCCATAGCTCATGCCAAGGAGCCAAAACTCCATTAGCTTACCAAGTATTTGCATCGCTACCACCTTATTCGAAAATCTATTAAGGTGACGTCCATCTTTAGAAGATCGACGAAAAGGAGAACTTAACCAAACCATTTACTAAAGCCTCAGTATCTAAGAGTTTTGAGATGATAAATCAAAGATGGGTATATGATACTATAATGATTGGCTTTAGTCCAAGTGGAGTTATTGGGAAATGTATCCTAAAGCCAATCGTGTGACGATTGTGCTAACAATAATTGTATATGAATTAATAATAATAAAATTATTTGATATTTTTCATCACAAGGATACATCTTCTAACGAACTCCTATATTGTGATAAAATTTTTAGGACTACTTTTATCGATAAAGAAGGATTTATCACGTAGTCCTTAAATTAGTTTGCGACCAAATGATGCATTATTACTAGGACAACAGCGATATCAAGTGTAGATCATTGTGTACCATATGCGTTAGTTGTCGTCGTAACCAAATGGTATGGAGATACTGGTATGACATACAGGTGAGATGTAGGAGTACATCATCACTGAACGTAACCAACTGCGGAGCACTCTGCTGTCAAGGATAGCTCGTGAAAGGTATGGGTATAAGTGTCCCTCCGATCTGAGATCACCATGGTGACTTGCAAGCAACTCACTGTACTTTGATACCAGACTAATTGAGTTTTTAATTTAGTGACAGAAGATTTTTGGATGCAGTCAAGTACTTATCAAGTCGGTGCATGAGTCAAGATGGGATTGACCCTTCGAATTAATAAAAGATATGCATTAATGTATTTTAATTTAGCAAAATCTGAGCTCGGATAATCCATGTGTTGGATTTAAAAAGATTGAAATACAATGTGGATGACTTATCTAAGATTGATAGTTAAATCTTAGGTCATCCTCGAGCATTAAGATCAAAGGGATGAATTATATGGTAACTATACACCAATAGGTTTTTGAATGTTGCTTCGCCATCATTCAACCTATCCGGACGTCGGGTCATCATTGCTAGATGGTTACATCGATTGATTCAAAAAGTTATTTCTGTGCTACCCATTTAGGTTCGAACCTACAGGATCACACTCAAAAGAAGTTTCTAACTGATCATGTGGCTAATCAATGATTGAAAATCATTCAAGAGCTTAATCATCAATTCGATTGATGATTAACCTTATACAAAATTATAATAAATTAATTCACCAAGTGTTAATAAATTAATAAAAATTAATTAGTAATTAGATTACTATTTAGCTCAATTTGATTAAGCAAAGAGGATTAAATAAAATCTAATTGAATTAGATTCAATTAGGTTTGACCCGATTAAATTATGAGATGACTTAATCGCTAAGGAAGAATTATCTCTGATTTGATCAGGACTTTGGTTCAATCAATTTTTAATTTGATTAAAATTTGATTAAAAATTTATGAACCTAATTAGATTAGATTTTATATATTTATTTGGGCTAAATCAGATGTGATTTGGTTTGGATTCAAATAAAGAAACTTAAGAGTCCTTATTGGAATAGGACTCTTCTCCCTGCGCTAACCCAGTTTACACGTCATATATCTCATGCACAAAATTGTTTTGTATGAGATTTTTTCACACCAAAGAGTACTTTCTCTTATCTATCTCACATCTAAATATAATTTAGTTTTGATAAAAGAAAGATTCTAAAATTGAATTTCAAATATTTCTTATCAGAAGAATCTGTTCTCATCCAAATCAACCTCTTCACGCCAATAAATTTCTTTCTCCTTATATGTGCAATATTTTGAGGAAATTTTTTGTGAGAGATCAGTTGAGAACTAATTTACTATAAAAAAATATAGAAAGAGGTGTCCCATATTTTTTTGATATATTTTGGGATATAGAATTATGAAGGAAAGCAGAGTCCTATAGGAGTCCAGGATTACTAGGACTCTTCACCCCACCTCCTTACATGCCTATAAAAAAGGCTTTTGTAGTTTTTTTGTGTGTGTAAGATACCAAAAGAGAATTTTTCATGTGATAAAAGTTTGGGCATGGTTCATGGTGTGAAAATAGAGAGGAGGGTCCTCTCTCTTGGGGTACATGCAAAAATCTGAATTTCAGATTTTTGATCTTTTGGATTTGAGAAGAGAGAATAAATTAGAAAAAATTATTTCTTCTCTATCTTTCTTTCACCTCTTCAGCTCCTCTAAAAGTTCATCTTCAATTTTTGAAAAGAATCTAGATATTTAAAGAAAGGATCCAGATCATCCAAGAAGAAGGTCTTCACGTGAGCTAGCACTCCCTTGAAGATCGATCAGATCGGAGCTTCGAGTGAATTTCTCATAGAGATCGGATGTGTGTACAGCTGTGAGCAACTAGCAAGAATCTTCTCTACCATGTCCTCAATAGCAGTGATCATCGACCCACACTTAGGTATCGAATTTTGAACTCAAATTAGAAGTAGATGTGATCTACTGCTCACATGCATACATGCTGATTTTATCTTTAGTATTTTTTAGATTTTATATGCAACATAACATATCATAGATCCTAGAGTAGGTTAATTTGATGATTAGATCATATGCATGTCAGATTAATTTGATTAATCTAGTTGTCTTTCACTATAATTTTTTCGAAAAAATTTTGAAATACATGCATGAAATCGCCTATGCATCCCAACTATTGCTAGAGAACAACTTGCACTGAGTGTGGCCAACACGAGAAACTACTTAAATGTCTACTCACTCGTCAGTAGTTTTTTCGATGCTGTAATAGTGTGACTGGTTCTTTGACCTATGGTGTGTTGACTATTTGCAGTGTGCTACTTAGTTTAACTGCATATTTTTTTACTCTCTAGCCATTCAAATCTTTGCTGTATATATTGACTATTATAGGTTCAGATTTATTGTTTAAAGTAAGATACACCTAGATGGAATCTATCGATCTTGATAAAAAAGTAGTCTTATGTGATTCACAAGACTGAGTTCAGAAAGTCTCTAGCCAGAGCAAGAGTGAATATTGAAAAAGAGTTTTCACGAGATTCACAGATGAACTCAAGTCAAGTCAATCTAGCATATGACTGATGATGAGGTTTGACGAGTTCTCCATGACCTCCATCTAGTTGGAACTCACGATAGAGGGATTGTATCACACGATAACTGCACCTAAAGATTCATCTTTTCTATTCTGCTGGATTGCTATTACATGCTACTAGACATCACTGGTGGATCATGAGAACTCATTAGGCTCATTTTTGGATCAACGATCTTTGTTGAGGTGAGTCGGAATCGTTTCAACCCATCAAAAGGAGTTCGATGATAACTTGATGGAGATCACGGTATGTCTCACTACCAGACAGAATAGAACCTGAGGGGTCACACACAAAAGAAGCATGACCTGATCAATTGATTGGATCATATTCAAATTATCAATCAGATTGATAGTTTGAATTTTAAAAACTACTAATTTGTAAGTGTTACAGTTTTGGCAGCCACTAATTGTTAGCGCAGGGACTTAATTATAAGTATTTTAGTTTATTTTAGGGCTAATTAAATTATAGATCAAGTATTAATTAATTTAAATTAGATTTAATTTAATCAAATTTGATTTAATTTAATACTAATTAAATTTAATTATCCAAATCAGATTTGAATTTCAAACTTGATAGGATAAGGTTTGACAGCCTTTCGAATTTGATTCGATTTAGACTCAATTTGAATCCGATTGAGACCTAATCTAAACCAAATCAACTATGAATCATAGAGCCTAAGTTCTCTGAGACTCTCTCTCTAAATCTTATACAAAAAGAGAGAGGGTGCGCATGGAGATGTGCCCCTTTTTCTTCTTGCGCGCGTGAAAGATAAGGGGGTGCCAATAGTTGGCTCCCCACCTTATCTGGGATTCTCTCTCCCCTTTGACTCATTCTTTCTTTTAAATATAATTTTAAAAAATATATGTCAGATGAGGATTAGTTTTTGGGTGTGGGATATCATTTTTGTGCGACAAAAATTTTGAAAAAAGGGTGTGCGCTTGATGTTGTGCATGAGATAACTTCCTTCTTTCTTCTCCTATCTCAATGCATCTTATCCCTTCTTTTTGATATGAACCCTAAGATCAAATGAGATTAGATCTATTAGGACATTAGGGAATCGTTGGGCATGGGATTATTGTTTTTTGCAACAAAATAAAATGTGAGGGAGAGGGCGTGCATGTAAGAGAAATTAAGCAATCCTTCTTGCTGTGGGTGTGGTCCTTAACACCCACTCTTCCTTCTCCCTTCACCCCAATGCCCAAAATTTGATGTGATCAGATCTAAGAAGAGAGAAAAGAGAGAGAGAAAGAGAAGAAGAAAGGTTTTTCTTCTCTTTTTGATGATCTGGTTTAGATCCCGTCAGATCTGCATGAAAGAGTTCGCACAGCCTTCATCTTCTTTGAGTGTGGGAAGAGGATTCAGATCCAAGGCTGACGAGCGAGATCTGTAAAGTGCTAGCATACCGAGGATCTCGATGCTCCGATCAGACATCTTTATGTGGATACCAACAGAGGTCGGGTGTGTGTGCGGTTACGATCAGAACCTCAGACATCCACAGGATCTGAAGGTATGGAGATCAGATCTCTAATTTTCTTTTACTGATGATTATTTTTTTTCAGATTTCAGATCAAGATCACATGTTTGTGTTAAGATCCTAAGCATGTTTTTAGATCTGATTTGGTATGTGTATTAAATTAAAAAAATTAATTTAATTTACTTCTACTGCAGAAAATACTTTGCAAAATTTTTAAACTACACATACAAAACCACAACACTTTCTAACAATGGTATCAGAGCACAGGTTCTGATACAAATATGAAAATCTCTTAGACCTAAAATTTAATTTATAGAAATCAGATCTGAAGATTAGTTAGATGATAGACATCATTCTGAAATAAAGTTATCCTGGCATAACCCTGCTATGCTGAAAGGTTGTCTTAAAACGATGTAGAACATTAATTAATTGTAGATCTAAATTTTTTGTATGTTGTAATATGATTATATGATTGTTTTGGATCTAAAATTATTTCAGACTTGAAATAAATCATGAGTTATTCAGATCTGAAATTAGTTTTAGATTTGAATATATTAATTAGGGTTTAATTTGGATCTAGTATGATTGCTGAAATTATTTCATACACGCATAGATTTAAAATTATTATTCATATGTCTGACATATGAAAGATAATTAGATCTAATTTTTAATTGATTACATATATGATATGTTAGATTAATCTCTTAGTAGCTTAGTAATCGAATTAGGATAATCACCATGGCCGTCCGATCATAAGAAGATGAAGGGATTAAATCTCCTCTCTTGCCCATTCGATGGGTTTCTCTTATGATGTATAGGGATGCCGATTGTAATATTTTCTATGAAGATGAATAGTAATAAAAATTATATATGGTATATATTTTAGATTTAAATCAGATTATGCATGCATTTTTATATGTTTTAGATTATTAAATATTATATGTGATATATTATTTTGACACACGATCTAAAACTTAATTTCTGTAAAATCCTAGATCCAAAATCCTATGTTAGGTTTGCATGAAACCATAAAACTATGACTGGCATGCCTGTGGAGTCGACTTGATTCTTGATTGGGTCAACTTGAGTGCTTGGTGAGTTGACTTATTTTGTTAGAGTCAACTCGAAACCCTGACGGATCGGCTTATTTGCTGATGAGCTAACTCAATAATACAGGCTAGGTCTATAGTTTTTTATTGTCTCAGTATTGTGTCGATTTATTATGACAAGTCGATTCGTGTACCAAGACGAGTCCACTCAATTCTATAGATAGCAAAATTGTATAAGATACGATATAAATAGTTTAGATCAGAAATTATTTTGAGATCTAAACTTAAACTCATGTACATAATGCACTTAATTGAGAATTAAGATTCGAATTATAAGATCTAAAATTATGAATTTAAGATCTAAATTTCAATGCATAAAATACAGGCTTCAGGTATGGGTTGAACAAATTAGGTTTAGAGACTAAACTATAACTAGGATCATTGATTAGATCAGATTAGAATCTTTTCCGATTTTGAGAAGTTGATGAAACCTAATCAAGAGTTGGTTGGGATTAGGTCAAAGGAGCTCAAAATTGAGTTTAGTTGTAGTTGGTCAAATTGATTCACATGTGATGTGAATTGATTAAATCAAGATCGAATTTGACTTGGTGGCTCGAGTCCGAGTCTATAGGTTAACCTGATTGATTCTAATCAACCAATTTGGTGTCTAAGGCAAGTCTTAGATAGTGGTTTTTTAATTGGTTTCATTGTCTGATCTGGCTAATTCATTGGTATCTAAGAAAAGCAACGGGAGGACCCCCACTCATCTTCACTTACCTGACCATTTTGAAAGATTATATTTTGTATTAGATTACTTGTTGACTCGAGTTCACCCATGCCGACTAGGTTGGTCAAACATAAGATGTGCTGACCCAAACCAGATTAGTCATTACGTTAGATGTATGTGACTAATTAAAGAGACCTGAACCTAAATCTCCTCACTAAATATTAAGTCTACTGATCTTCCACTATTGTAGAGATACGGATGCCTTTTTCGATATTGATCATTCTCAACTGATTATAGTGGTTTGATTGCATCGAGAAGGCACAACCACTCTATTGGTATTAGATGCCCTAGGGTAAAGATGAGATTGGACCTAATAACTATTAGGTGAGGAATCTAATGACGGCTTTGCACTCGCTAGTAAATGGTGGGTCAGACTTAACTAAGAAATATGCCAATAACTGTTAGGTGAGGCCACAGAACTTAGAGACTATGTTGCTGCAATATGCTTGGAGAAGCATCTAAACAAAGAGTTATCCATGCATTGGTATACATATCACCAATAATTGTTAGGTGAGGTACCGTACATCAATGGGACTGCAGCACCTACTAGAACCACTTATCATGTTAGAATTTTATTTCTCCACTCGAGGAGTGTGAGAGACTTGAAAATTAATGAGAGCCTTTGTTTGTTTTAAAATTCTAGAACAACCATTACAAGTACAATCATCTAATTAAATCTTACTCTCTACGGTTTATTCTTTAGCTTCCAACCCTCTAGCTCGAATCCTGGATATCAACCACTTAATCTAAATCAATTATATATTCTAGCTCAAAAATCTAAGAATAGTTCTTAACTTTTAGAAATTAAGCCATATTCTTGACCAGGTTCACCCAATGTCATCAGCTTATCCATCCATAGTCAACGAGCTATACTTGATAAATAGTTAGACATTGATAATTAGGTTAGGTGCTATAAATTAGAGTCCATGGTTGATGAACTCTAATATATGCATAAGGACATGTAGACTGCCAATGACATATTGATTCATCTATAACAGTTGTGAGATGTCAGAGTCATATAGTGCATGAGATGCGTGATGGGTAGTTTATCCATGATCATTGTTTGACAATGATCAAAGACATTGAAGAGCTTGAGAAGCTCAACGTGACTATGCATAAGAAATTGCTAATGGATTTGATCTTACAATCCCTAATTTATATAAATAGTTTATGAAATTATTATATAAATAAATATTATAGCACCTTAATGGAACTGATCCATATGCTGATAACTAAAGGATCTCGAAAAGTTTAGAATGTACATACCTGGAGAACATAAAAAAATATTGACATGCCTTTGGAAGGTATGTCGAATTACTCAAATCTGATCTTATGATTTTCTCTTTTTCACTAGACTCTAGTGCATATTATATATTTTAATATAGGATCTAAGAAAGAAAAGGGCTGAGGGAAGGTGAAGTGACTCTTTTGGATCGGCAATGGTGCAAAAGTTACACTGTGGCCATGGGCACCTAACCTCGATGATTATCGTTTGGATTTAGTTCTTTATCATTTGCATGGTGATGCATTTGTGAACTTATTTGAATAAATAGTGAATGTCATTGGGTCTAAGAGATTTAAAACCAAATAACCTAAAGTATGTAGATGCTTCTTTTGGCTAAGTCATGTATGAGAAGAAATAATTTGCCGACTGAAGAAAAATGGGCCTTTAGGCTCATTAACTGTTAAATCATATCTAGTCTATGAATCATCTCTTTGAGGATTAATGATCAAGCTATCCTTTATGGGACAAAGGGATAGGACTGCTGAAATACTTATCCTAGTACACATACGATGTGTAGGAACCAGATCAAGGGTTTCAGGGTTAGATCTTGAA
>KE509421.1:26195-43025 GCA_000441515.1 Elaeis oleifera | reverse complement strand
TTCTTCTTGAAATTTTTGTAGGGTTGAGAGACCTTTGGGATATGCAAAAATTAAAGAGAAATAGATCTGGGTATGGAGATATAATAGACATAAAACTATGTGTCTGGGTGAGAGAAAAGAGAAGAAGAAGAGGGTCTTCTTCTAGGGTTGCTGAGTTCACCTCTTCCCTTCCTCCATCTATGAGTTTTCTGAAAGTGTCTCACATCGAAAACTCCTTCTCCTACTTCTCATCTTTGAAAGAGTCCAAATCAAGAAGGAGGCATCTGATCGACCATCGAAGAAGGATCAGCACAGTATGCTGACAGTACTAGCATACTGTGCTGATTTTCTGGACCAAAATTTCTGATCGTGATTCGTGGGCTCGTGTGGATGACTCCTAGAGATCGGACGTATGTGCGGCTCACAACATCATCCTCAAGCCTGGATCAGCAAAGTTGGAATGTCTAACTTGTAAGGTAATAGATTTGATCTATTATATTTTACATACATTAGATATAGTATAGAAACATGTTGATATGATCAACATATAGTTTTTGTCTCTTTATATTTTAATTTTAATTTGATGCCATGTAATAATCATATAATAGGATCTTAGATCTAGGGATTCTCTGATTTTATAAGATAAATTTTGATTTATTTTGATCTTTCGCTGCCTGATCTTGAAAAAGTTTCAAGATCTAACCCTGAAACGCTAGATCTGGTTCCTTCATTAATCGCTAAAAAAAATATTCTTAATTTGATTAGAACTTTGGTTCAATCAATTTTAATTTGATTAAGATTTAATTAAATATTTATAAACCTAATTAGATTAGATTTCATATATTTTATTTGGGCTAAACAAGATGTGATTTGGTTTGGATTCAAATAAGAAAACCTAGTGTCCATATAGGATTGGACTCTTCCTCCCCATGCACCTCCCTCTTTGATGCCAACTTTCTCCACACTCAAGAGGTTTTTGCTTGAGATTTTTTTATGCAAAAGAGGTCCTCTCTCTCCCTTTTTCACATCCAAATCTGATTTATTTTGATAAAAGAAAGATTTTAAAATTAGATTTCAAAATATTCCTTATCAAGAGAATTTGTTCTTATCCAAATCACTCAACATGCCAACTTATTTTTTCTCCTTATGTGTGTGATATTTTGAGAAAATTTTTTGTAAAAAATTAGTTAGAGAACTGATTTACCATGAAAAATATAGAAAGGGCATCCCATATTTTTTTGGATGTATTTTGATATAGAATTGAGAGAAGGTGCAACATATCTTGAAGAGTCCAAGATCCTTAGGACTCTTCACCCAACCCTAATATACACCAATAAAAGGGATCTATTTCTCACTTTTGTATATGTAAGAGACTAGAGAAGAAGTTCTCTATGTTGAGGGGCTTTAGGGTGTGGTTTTTGGTGTGAAAAAGAGGAGGAGAGTCCTCTCTCTTGGGGTGTGTGCAAAACTTAGTCTTCTAGGATTTCTACCTCAGGATTTGGGAAGAAAGAAAATAAGAAAGAAATAGTTTCTTCTCCATCTTTCTTCTACCTCTTCATCTCCTCCAGAAGTCTATCTTTAACTTCTAAAAAGATTCTAGAGATTTGAAGAAAGGATCTAGATCAGCCAAGAAGAAAGTCTTCAAGCGAGCTAGCACTCTCGAGAAGACTAATCAGATTGGAGCTTCGAGTGGACTTCTCGAAAAGGCCGGATGCATGTGCAGCAAGGATCATCCTTACTATGTTTTTCAGTAGTGGTGATCATCAATCTATACTCAGATATCGAGTTCTGCACTCAGATTAGAAGTAGATGTGATCTACTACTTACATCCATACATACAGATTTTATCATGTGATTTTTTTGGATTTTATATATAACATACCATGTCATAGATCTCAGAGTAGGTTGATTTGATAATTATATCATATATATATTAGATTAATTTAATTAATCTAATTATCTTTCACTATAATTTATTTAAAAAAATTTGAAATACATGCATGAAATCGCCTACGTTTACCAACAATAGTATCAAAGCCTAGATTCATTATGACATATTATATGTGCATATTAAATCTAAATTTTAATTTATTTAGATCTGATATGTGATATTTTGATGTAAATTTAATTAATGGTTGATCACACAAACTGATATAAAGTTGTCCGGTTATTGGGTTTACCCCTTACAATGCATAGGTTGTCTTAGTTTGTGCTGATCTCTGATAAAATCTGATTTTATATGATGCATGTGATGTTTATAATCTGATTTAGATATGATCTAAGATTGTAATCAGATCTGTTATAATTTAGATTAGATCTAAATTCAAACATATATGATATGTAATTAGATTAGATGATCCGATTAATAAGTACTTGGATTGGGTTGATCACCAGGCCGTCCGATCATAGGAGCAAGAAGAATTTAAAGATCCTCTCTTTCTATTTGATGGGATACTTTTATGGTGTGTAGAGGTGCTATATAATTAGATCCCATGAAGAAGAACATGAAAAAAATTATTTTCTATAAAATCCTAGATTTTGAAACTCTAGATTTGTTGTGTGTGATACAAAGTTGTATGAAAAATAAATATCTAATTTATATGATTAAAATTATTTAATCATCAGAAAATAAATCTTGAATCATAAAAGATTTTAGATATGATCCAAAAGATATTTATGATTGATTTTATTTTAGAATTATGTAAGATTTTTCAGATCTGAAACTTCTTGAATCGTGCTTACACAATTACTAAGTCGATCTAGTTTTGAACTGAGTTGACCCAGTCCCTTTATGTAGTCATATCAATATTGATTGAGTCGATCCAATTTTAGAATAAAAATTTTTATATAATATTTATTATAAATTATTTACTAATAAAAATTAAATTATTTCAAACTTAAACTTAAATTCATGTTGATGCTGAACTTAATTGAGAATTAAGTAAAGAATCGATTAGATCTAAAATTGTGAATTAAAGATCTAATATCATTCATATAAAATATGGAGGCATGGATTAGCTCAAATCAGGTCCTCTTAATTGGATTAGATCTAAAGTTAGAATCAAAGAGTTAATAGACTATATAGAGAAATTGATTAAATCTATCCCAATGTTGAATCAAATTAAATCAGAGTTTCTCTAGAACCAATATAATAGTTGTAGATGATCAAGTCCATATCTTTGATTAGATCAAATGGACCTTGACTGTGGCTCAATGGTTGAATCTGAATCATTAAGCTGGTCAAATCGAAACTAGTTAACCAATTGATGTCTAAGGTAAGTTTGGCATTTCGATCGATGATTTTAATTGAGAGTGATTTACCTGACCATTTTGATGGTGTCTAAGGCAAGCTTAGCAGACCCTCCCATCGATCTCACTCACCTGATCAATTTAGTGGATTATGTCTTGATTAGATCACTAAATGATTCGAGTTGACCCATGCCATTAAGGTTGATCAGTGTGACTGATCTAAGTGTTAGTTCAATCAATATGACCCTAATCCGATTAAGTGATTTGGTGAAGTCAGTGAGAGGATTGTGATCTACTGATTGATCTCTCCTTCTTTTTCTCTAAATTAATTAAATCTTTTAAATTATTAAGTTCATAAAATGAGCTAGTTATGGGGATAACTGGATCATAGCCTCCCATTAAGGTGAATGGTAATGGGTCCATTATTTCTGATGGACATTGTAGGTGCCATCCGTCTAGTGTTCTCTTTAAATGATAAAATTATCATTCATCATATGATGACTCTATTGTACTATCTAATGATTGTTGGATTGATCGAGCCATCCTCAGATTTGATCATCCATTAGTTAGAATCACGAGTAGGTTCATGTTAATGGTTTGACCTAATCAGAACTTTCAGTGGAGGCCCATTACCTACTGAAATAAAATCTGGAGCTAAATTAACTATTAAAAGTTATTGAAAGAAATAATTAGTTAAAAACCTATCCACAAGTATATATGGGTTGATCGAGCCATCCTCGGATCTGTCTGCAGTCTGTGTGGATTTTAGTACCCGCTAAGAGATTAAAATAATTCTTTGAATTAGAGGTACAGGCTACCAATTCGTATAAAATAGTGAAAGAACTTTTAGACTAAAGTTTAAGTCTATAGGCTTAATCAATTCATAAACATAGAGGTCTTGTATTTTCTTTCAATTATGGATTGATGTCTGTTGCTCCATTCACTGTTTGACAGTGAGTTATTTATAGGACCCAACATCGATAGATAGTATCAAAAGTTGTAAATAGTTTTAGAGCATGAATGGATCCTAAATATGATTATAGATCTAGCACCTGAAGTTTCCACATCCAACACATATGATGCGATAAAAAGAAAAGAAAAGAAGATAACAATCTTTTGAGAAAGAAAAGGAAAGAAGGTGCAAAGAGTTGTGCTTGGGCTGAGAAGCCCAAACTAATATAAGAGTCTAAGATTAACCTAGTCTGATAGAGTCTCTTGATCTGAACAGTCAAAAGAAGAAAATTAGCAAATGATTGCTGGATAAGGTACTTATATAATAACACCTTGTGATTTCTTTATCTGTGACACTACTATCTAGATATTGAATATCGAAAGTCCATGCAAATTATTGCAATGACTTCAGATTAGTAGAAAGTTTAAAAATAGTAAGAGGTTCCTGAACATTGGAGATGAAAGTTATATTTCAATTCTGATTTTAAAAATCATCGAGTCTATTTTCAATTCTAACAATATCATTTTAGTGATTGTCACTATTGTCTAATGATTTTTATAATATCATTATGAATGATGTCAAAATCATATGGATAACTAAAAAATGATATTTATGAATAGTCACAACCTGTTAGTGTAATGACACAACCAAACAAATCCTAAAGTAGATAATGTCATGGAAGCTTACCTTTGACAATTAAGGCCCGATCATATAAACAAGAATAGGATCAATAGAAGATAATTCTCAAAGTCAATGATTATGAATCATTGTCAAGCTGTCAATCCTATTTCTTTAGTAAGATGATCGAATCATCTTCTACTAAAAAAGATGAATAAGCCAATGATGTTATGAGCCTGATACATATTGATGTATTTGATCTACAAATATATTTGCCATAAATTTGGATTATTTAAAATATTCAACCAATTCCATAATAAGGTAGAGAAATGAATTGGAAAGAGCATTGAAACTCTTCAGTTAGACCAAGAAGGAGAGTGTCTTTCCAGTGAATTTTTGACATATCTAAAAGAGGATAGGATTCTCCCTTATTGAATTAACATTGTTAGACATAGTTCAATCCATGATGAGGTTTACAATATTGGAGTTTTATGATTTCATGCATGTATGATTTTGCAAAAAGAGTATACAGTGAAATTTTAAAAATTTTAGATTAAATTTAATTTAATCTAAGCATGCATAAGATCATATCTTCAAACCATAATCAGAATCATCATATGTGAGATAAGATTCAGATATAAAATTAATATATATATATATATAATATACCTGGATATGGATCAATCTTCAACTCGAACGAATGATCATGGATGTCCTGCGAAGGTCCTTTTTAGCTGCATAAGCATCCGGCCTCTACGGATATCTACACGAGACTCTGATTTGATCAGAAGCTTTTTGATCTCACCAGAGTGCTAGCTCCTTTGCAGAGATCCCATCTTGATGGTTAAAATCTATTTTTATCTTAAGATACTTTTAGAGAACAAGAAGATGTAGGAAGATCTTGATCTCTACACTAGAGATCATGAGAAGAATCATTTCTTCTTTTTTCTTCCTAAAATCTATGCACCAAATCTCTATAATAGAGATGTAAGAATTTTATCTAACTTTTGGACAAAGGGAGGAGGAGACATCCATGTCTAAACATAGACAAGAGGGAGGAGATAGAGATGTCTAAACAACCAACCTTTGGTTGTGTAAGAAACAAAGGATATAACAAATCTTGCACCCCACTTTTGATGCCGTGCGCTCCCTCCTTTTCCTCTCTTTTCTCATGCCTTCTTATCTGATTTTGGGCATCAAAATCAGGTTCTAATCTCACCTTACACATCCCAAGTGGTGGGGTTTAAATAGATGAAGAGAGGACTTCAAATATGGATAGGAATCAAGAGTCCAAACAAACTTGGACTCTACCCTTTGTGCCGCCCAACCAAAATCTGATTTCTGCCCAGGTTATACATAGTAAAAAGGAGATTTAAAAGGCTTCTTACATGCATAAAAAGAAGGAGAATTCATGTTAAAAAATGAGATGGGGCGTGGGTTATTTTGGGTGCACAAAACTAGTTGGCATGGAGACCTTATGGCGCATGGAATCAAGGTAGTTTATTCCCATGGGACTCTAAGTTTAAATTACTGTTTTAATCTAATTAAAATATCAATTAATCTTAATCATATTAGGATCAGATTAGACTCAAATAAATAAGAATCCAAATCTAATTTGGAGTCCAATTAATTTAGATTAGATGTCTCCTAATTGGAGGAGAGTCCTAGTCCAATTGGACTCTTTCTTAGTGCTGAATTTTAATCCTAATCCCATTAGGATTTGGTATAGTATGAAAATAAAGATTCTTAGTCTAATTAGGAATACATACATCTTAGTCTAATTAGGAATTGGATGAAACCCAAATCCTAATTCAACTGAGACTAATCATCCAATCCTTTGGGGTTATCCTATAGGGTTGATCAAATCAAATCCAAAAGGAGTCAAATAAAATCCAATCAAATTGGACTTGATACAAGCCCCAATGCTCAATCAAATTAAGTCAATTAATAATTTATTGCTAATTAATCTTTCTATAACTCACTAACTCTTTAGTAAGTTACATAATGTAATATTTGCATTAGATCAATTATCAATCAAATTGATAATCAAATTCTGTTACGATTCATAATCGTAATTCAACCATCTGATCAGTTAAAAGCCTCTTTTGTGTATGACCCTATAGGTTCTATTCTGTCTAGTAGTGAGATATATTATGATCTCTATTATAATATCATTGAAATACTTTTCAATGGATTGGAATAATTCCAACTCAGTCCACCAAGGATCATTGATCATCAAGATGATCTTTGTGAGTCTCACAATCTATCAGTGACACCTAGCAGTATATAGTGGCAATCCAGCAGAATAAAGATGAACCTTCAGGTACAGTTAACGCATGATATAGTTCCTCTATCATGAGTCTCAACCAGATGGCAAGTCATGGATGAATTGTCAAACTTCAACATCGGTCATATGATAGATTCAATCAGCTCGAGTTCATATGTGATTCTATGAAAATTCTTTTCATCAATCACACTGCTATGGCCATAAACTTAAAGACTCAACTTCTTAAATCTTATAGGACTACTCCCTTCTGTTAGGATCGATAGATCCCATCTTGATGCATACCCCACCCTACAGTGGACCAACTGTCGCCAACATCCACTACAAGAGCTCCTTGAGACCCATGTTGATGTATTAGTCAAACTCCAGTAGTCTCACTGCGAGCAGTAGTATCATCTCAGGTCAAAGGACTAGTCATGCAACTACAGCATCGAGAAAGTCACTAATGAGTGAGCAGACATCTATATGATTTCTCGTGTTGGTCACGCTCAGTGCTAGTTGTTCTCTAACAATCACCTGTACTCTTACTCCAGTATCTCTACACTACAGACTTGAGACCCATCTACTCGAAGAAAGTGATCCGTGCACTGGTCTATCCGGATCAATCACCATCCCATGATCCTATGACTAGGTGCAATTTAGGAATCAACTATTAATGACACATGTCTCAAATTTTCAACTCTTTGAGAATATATATCATTATCTTATTAATCTTTTGGATGATTCATGGACACATAAATATGAATGGTATTATAACTGCCCAATAAATACAAAATCATATCCTAGAGATATGAAATATGTCAGTCAAAATTGGCTTCTAGGGCATACATCCAACAATTTTACAAGTCTACTAGTCTTCTTTTAGGGTTATGCTCTTGAAACTACTTGTCATATTTTGAACTAGATTCTGAATTAATTAGTTACAATAACTCTATATAAGATATGGACTAGGATAAGTCGATACTTTCTTACCTTAAGATTTGGGAGTATTCGATTTATGTCAAGTATTTGCAGACCGATTAGCTTGGATCTTGATCCTATATATATTATTTTATAAGATAATCCTAAAGAATCTAGGGGATATAACTTCTACTTTGCTAAAGAATAAAAGTTGTTTAGCATTTTTTTTAAAAAAGAAGTATCTTGGTGAAGGAACTGATGCTTTTAATGTAGAACTTATAAAGTTTGATAGGTAGAAGAACCGGTACAATCTAGTAAACCCATAGAATCGGATTTGATTAGATCAAATCTGAAACCCATTGTAGAGGCATCATTAATGAGATCTGATAGAGTACCGTATCCATCGGATAGACACTTTGGTATCTAAGTCTGAGACGTGATCTTATTGAACTCGATGAGAATAATAAGGATTTGATCACCTATATGGATACCATGTAGAGGTTCAATTCTGATTAGTGGCTTAGAGCCGTAAAGTCTGAAATAAAATTCATGAAGATCAATGGTGTATGGACACTCGTTGATCCACTCGAAAGGATAAAGCCAATAGGGTATAAGTGGATCTTCAATAGGATCAGAGAGCACAGACAAGGTGGAGACCTACAAAGCTTATCTGGTTGCCTAAAGATATCGTCAATATTATGGTATTGATCATAATGAGATAATTTCTCCTGTGACAATGCTAAATATTTCAGGGTTGGAACATGTATTTTGATAAATGATCAAAACGTATGGCTTCGTTGAGAATAAAGAAGAATCCTGCAAATATAAATGAGTTAATAATTCTATGAGTATATTTCTTATTTTGTATATGAATAAAATTTTTTAATTAAAATAATATTCTTACATTACAGGGAATAAAGATTTCACTATTATCATTATTCTCTACAAAGAATTTGAGAAAAGTATCTCTCATCCTAGGGATGAAGGTCTATAGAGATAGATCTAAGAGGCTGCTTGAATTATCCCAGTCCAATGTACATAGAATGTTTATGAGTAAAATTTATTCTATCATGTACACCATGTATGAGATTGGATATAGTATACTCACTAGGGTAGTGAGTGGATACTTACAAGATCTGAGTTAGAATCACTGAAAGAACATCCTTAGGTATTTGAGAAATACTATGGACCAATGACTCGACTATGGAGAATCTGACTTAAAACTTGTAAAGTATTACTCCAATTTTTAGTTAGATATAATAATAGTAAGAACGTATTGAAATACATCTTTAGCCTAAATAATGGAGCAATCTGTTGGAAAGATTCCAAGCAGAGCAATATAGCCAAATTCAAATTACAAGATAGAATACATTGCAGCATTCAATGCTTGCAAAAAGCTATGTGATTATATAGGTTCACTGGCAAGCTAGGAGTGGCACCCTTCGATGATGGTCTTGTTGTATTATACAGCACCAGAGCCATAGTTCATGCCAAGGAGCTGAAGTCCTATTAGCTTACCAAATATTTTGCATCGTTACCACCTTATTCGAAAATCTATTAAGGTGACGTCGAACTTTAGAAGATCGACGGAAAAGAGAATCTGACCAACTCATTTACTAAAGCCTCAGTATCTATGAGTTCTGAGATGATAATTGAAGATGGGTATATGATACTATACTAATTGGCTTTAATCTAAGTGAGAGTTGTTGGAAATATGTTTTAAAGTCAATCATTTGACGATTACACTAATTATAAATATAAATAAATTGATAAATAATAAAAATTATTTGATCTTTTCATCACAAGGTTATATCTGCTAACGAACTCCTATGTTATGATGAACCTTAAGACTACTTTGATTGATAAAGGAAGATTTATCACATAGTCCTTAAATTGGTTCGTGACCAAACGATACGCTATTACTAGGATGATAGTGATATCAAGCGTAGGTCGTTGTGTGCCATATGTGTTAGTTGTCTTCGTAATCAAATAGTGTGAAGACACTGGTATGACATACAGGTGAGATATAAGAGTACATCGTCACTGAACGTGACCAACTGTGGAGCACTCTGCTGCCAATGGTAGCTCGCAAAGGGTATGGGTATAAGTGTCCCTCCGACCTGAGATCACCATGGTGACTTGCAGGCAACTCACTGTACTTTGATGTCGGACTAACTAAGTTTTAATTAATAATGAAAGATTTTTGGGTACAGTCAAGTACTTATCAAATTGGTGCATGAGTCAAGATGGGATTGACCCTCCGAATTAGTAGGAGTTAATGTATCAATGTATTTCAATTTAGCACAACCTGGATCCGAATAATCCATGTGATAGATTTGAAAGATTGAAATATAATGTGAATGACTTATCTAAGATTGATAGTTAAATCCTAGGTCATCCTTGAGCGTTAGGGTCAAAGGGATAAATTATACGATAACCATATGCCAATAGGTCCTTGAATGTTGCTTCGCCATCATTCGACCTATTCGGACATTGGGTCACCATTGCTAGATGGTTACATTGATTGATTTAGAAATTTATTTCTATACTATCGACTTAGGTTCGAACCTATGGGGTCACACTCAAAAAAAATTTGACTGATCATGTGGCTGATCAACGATTGAGAATCATTCAAGGGCATAATCATCAATTCGATTGATGATTAATCTTTGCAAAAATTAGCAATAAATTTATTCACCAAGTGTTAGTAAATTAATAGAAGATTAATTAGATATTAGATTACTGATTAGCACAATTTGATTGAGCAAAGAGAATTAAATGAAATCTAATTGAATTAGATTTAATTAGGTTTGATCCGATTAGGTTATGAGATGACCTAATTGTTAAGAGAGAAATATCTCTGATTTGATTACGATTTTGATTCAATCAAATCTTAATTTGATTAAAATTTGATTAAAATTTATGAACTTAATTAGATTGAGCTTCATGCATTTTATTTGGGCTAAACTAGATATGATTTGGTTTGGATTCAAATAAGGAAACCTGGAGTCCATATAGGATTGGACTCTTCTCCCCATGCGCCTCCCACTTTGATATCAACTTTCTCCATGTTCAAGAGGATTTTGCATGAGATTTTTTTATGCCAAAGTGGTCTTCTCCCTCCCTTTGTCACATCCAAATCTAATTTGGTTTGATAAAAGAAAGATTTTGAAATCAGATTTCAAAATATTCTTATCAGGAGAATTTGTTCTTATCCAAATCACTCCACCTGCTAACTTATTTTTTATCCTTATGTGTGAAACATTTTGAGGAGAGTTTTCATGAGAAATTAGTTAGAAAATTGATTTACCATGAAAAATATGGGAAGGGGCATCTCATATTTTTTTGGATGTGTTTTGACATGGAATTGGGAGAAGGTGCGACATATCTTGAAGAGTCCAAGATCCTTAAGACTCTTCACCCAACCCTATTACATGCCTATAAAAAGGGGTCTATTTCTCACTTTTGTGCATGTAAGAGACCAGAGAAGGAGTTCTCCATGTTGAGGGACTTTGGGGCATGGTTCTTGGTATGAAAAAGAGGAGGAGAGTCCTCTCTCTTGGGGTGTGCGCAAAACCTAGTCTTTTAGGATTTCTACCTCAGGGTTTGGGAAGAGAAAAAAATAAGAGAGAAAATAGTTTCTTCTCCATCTTTCTTCCACCTCTTTATCTCCTCCAAAAGTTCATCTTCAACCTATAACAAGATTTCAAAAATTTGAAGAAAAGATCTAAATCAGTCAAGAAGAAGATTTTCGTGTGAGCTAGCACTCTCGAGAAGATCGATCAAATCGGAGCTTTGAGTGGACTTCTCATAAAGGTCGGACATATGTGCATCTATGAGCAATCAGTAAGGATTATCTTTATCTTATCTCTCAGCAGTGATGATCATTGATCCGCATTCAGGTATTGAGTTCTGAACTCAGATTAGAAGTAGATGCGATCTACTGCTTACATCTATGCATGCAGATTTATCATATGATTTTTTAAATTTATATGCAACATATCATGTCATAGATCCTAGAGTAGGTTGATTTGATGATTAGATCATATACATGTTAGATTAATTTGATTAATCTAGTTATCTTCTACTATAATTTATTCGAAAAAGTTTCAAAATACATATATGAAATCGCCTACGTTCACCAATATTTACACATCGATGGAGCCTCAAATGTACAAGGATGTGGGATAGGGCTCATTTTTACTAGCCTGGATGGTGTTGTAATAGAGTACACCCTTTGATTTGACTTTAAAGCCTCTAATAATGAGGTCAAGTATGAATCCTTGAAGGACCTCAAAGTCTTCTTTGACTCTCAGCTCATCATCGGCCTGATCTAAGGTGAACACGAAGCTTGGGGATCCTACAATGGCAAAATACCTATAGAAATCTCAAGCAAATATTGGTGGCCTTTCAAACTTTGGACATCCAATATATTCTAGGCAAAAATGCCCAGTTGATGTTCTCTCTCATCTTGCCACATCGGGGTTGATTAACCACAATTGGTGAGTCTTCATTAAACATTTGCAGACTCAGAGTATTGAGGTGCCCACGGTACTTCAAATTGAGCAAGTGCCGAGCTAGATGGACTCGATCGTCGACTATTTGCTTGAAGGAGAGCTCTCAACTGACTCCACCTTGGCTCAGAGAATCAAACGACAAGCATTGTGGTATGTATACCTTGACCAGATACTTTATAAGAAGTCTTTCTCCTTGCCTCTACTTCATTGTTTATACCGCTCTAAAGCGGATTACACTCTTGAGGAGGTACATGAAGAAATCTACAGCAACCACTTGGAGGTAGGTCTTTGACCTACATTATTATCCGACAAGGATACTACTGGCCGACTCTATATGAAGATGCTGCCGAGCTGGTTAAAAAGTGTAAGCCATATCAGAAGCATGCCAACATCTTGAGGAGACTGACAGTCGAGCTCACATCAATCATCGCCCTTTGCCCCTTCGCTATGTGGGGAATCAACATCCTCGAACCATTTTCACCAACAATTGGACAAGGAAAGTTTCTGATTATAGCAATTGACTACTTTGTCAAATGGATCAAAGTCGAGTCATCGGCACAAATTACTAAGGCAAAAGCTTGAGACTTCATGTGGAAGTTGATCATCTATCAATTTGAGCTTCCATAAGCTATCATCACCGATAATGGGTGTCAATTCAACAACTAGAAATTCAAAGAATTCTGCTCAAATCTATACATCAATCATAGACTCACCTTGGTAGGGCACCTACATTCCAATAGAGAAGCCAAGGTGACCAATCACACTATCTGCAAGGGTTGAAGATCAGACTCGGCTAGGTGAAAGGAATGTGGATGGAAAAGTTCTACAACATCCTAAGGGCGTATCGGACAACACCCCGAACACCAATTGGGAAAACCCTTTCAACCTAGCCTTCAGAATTGAAGCGATTATTTCAGTTGAGATTGGAATATTGTCGACTAGACTGGAGCTATATGACGGGCAGGAAAATCTTGGTTGGCTTTAGATAAATCTCGATCTACTTAAAGAAATAAAGAAAAAGCTCGGATTAGAATGACCTCATATCAGCAAGAAGTAGCTTACTATTACAACACTTGGGTCAAAACAAAGACTTTTCAATCTGGAGATCTCATTTTGAGATCAGCTGAAGTGTCCAAACCTATAGAACAGAAAGCCCTAAACTGAGAAGAACCATATCGGATCATAGAAGTCATTCGACTTGGAGCATACAAACTGGAGACCCTCGATGTTCCTCAGATTCCTCAGATGTGAAACTTTAAGAATCCTTAGACGTATTATCAATAAGAAGTATAATTACTTGGGCCTCATCAACAAATTATTCTTCTCTAAATTTATATAGATTTCTTATTAAAGCAACCCAATGAAGAGCCCGACTAAAATTGACCATATCTGACCATAAATGAAATTATTAGAATTAACCGAGGACATATCAAGAAACATCCAAAACATAGGCTCGAGAAAATTAGATCAAGCCTCATCCCTCTACACGGCCACTTGGTGCTCCTCATCCTTAGACGAATTGAGTAGAGGCCAAGAATGATGATGAAGGGGCTAACCCTTTAGGAACCCCACATGACTATTTGATGTTCTTCATCCACGGGCGAGTTGAGCGAAGGCTTATGATAACTTGACAAAGGCTCCTAGGTAGTACAATCCATCAACGCACGATCTCTCAGAGATATCTCAGCTTCTACTGAGACCTCTGAAATTGTGTATGGCACGACACTGATAACAATGATGGTTGTGGGATATTCAGACATCAAATTGAACTCTGACGACTGGATCAAAGGATCGATCCCTTAAAGATATCTCAGCTATGGCTAAGACCTCTGAAATTTTATTTGGCATGGAATCGATGACTAGAAATATCCTGGCCCAAGTTAGGATCTCCACAAATGAGATCCTCAGAATAGATCCAAGAATACAACCAAAGTCATCGACTTGGCAAAATTTATCTGACATTATTGAAATAGACTTTAAAAATCTACATCGACAGAAACATAATCCTAAGAATGGTCCCTATTCGAAAAGAACACCTTCAGATGAGGTGACTATCAAAAACCTGCCCTGATTCAGCCACACAAACTGATTTGTGTGAAACGGTTTTGGGCCAATCAACTTCCACCATGTGGCAACCTTTGATTGGCTGGCCTATAGCCACTGATTCTTGGTCTTCAAAGCTGAAAATCTCGAGCCACCCATCCCTCATAAATACGTTGAGATACACGAAGAACTAAATCTCTCTGAATAATTAAGGTGTGATTCTCAAAGTAACTTATCAAATTGGCCATGGGATTCATTAAATATCATGAAGGTTCGCCTGAAGACTGGAGAACTCGGATTCACTGACTCGGACATGCTCCAAGGATTTTTGTGGGAACTACTACTTCCTTCACTTGAAGCAATCACTTCGTCCTAGAAAGTGGGGGGCAAATGTTATGGTATTACACTACCTCGATCATTATCCTCAAGACTTATCCTCAAACATCCTCTTCGGATCGGCTAAGGTACCAAGGTGAACTCCAATGATGAATGTCATCTGGATATCCTGATAAGCGAACTTCATCAGACTTGGTCTCCAAACATGATCCTCAACCACACACCAAGGACATTAGCATGCCACCACCGATCCAGTGGTCGGACTTGTGCCAATGACTCTAGCCAATGATTCATCAAGACCGTCATGGAGAGTCAGGTCAAAATGAGTTCATCGACCTACATCCAACCCCTGGCTCGGGTGCCTATCACCCTTAAGGTTGGGATCTTGCCGACCATGCATAATGAGGTTCTGCGACCCATACTAACATGGGCACATTCAGGATAAGGCCTCAGCTATTGTCGACCTCAAGTCACTGGCCTATTCAGCCACGTAGGCAATCAATTGGAATCTCCTAACAAACTGTCAGAACACGGCCACTACCCACAACTAACAACCCCTTATTTGCATGTTAATAGGTAGACTCCCTATCCTAATGGCCTGACAGATAGTGGCCTACCCTAATCGCATATTGGGTTCAGACATACTAGCCTATGGCTCCACCTCTATATAGAGAGGTAATAAGGGGACCCCAGAGGTAAGCTCTACTCTAAAGAGAGAATAGCCTCCATGCTCTCTCCCTTTCCTCTCTTTCTTCTACTATTCTTAAGCTCTAGCTGACTTAAGTATCAGAGAATCTCTCACCAGAAAATCCTCGATATGTGTGGAATTCTCTTGTAGATCTCTCTTGACATCTTGATTCTTGGATTGACATCCATCCTCGATCACATCAACTTTGATTAGAGTCTTATGGCAATAGTTTTATGATAAATAATTGATAATTCAAAAAAAAGTATTGAAATTACTTACCTCTTCCATCCTAGCCCTTCAAACTTTGCTAGACAAATTATTAAACCTATTTAACATATTAAAGTATAATTAATTTAATTTGATAAATGTAATCATAAGAAAGAAGACTATAGATTAGATGGTTGGTCCAACAGGCTACTAGGCACTAGGATAATTCAGGGCCTCCGAGATGAGGGTCAACATGAATCCATGAGATAAGGAGATGGGATTCGATACTAGGGTTCATAGGTTTTCTTAAGAAAAAGTGGAGAGAGAGTCTTCGTATCCCTCAAAAGAGGAATGGTTGAGATCGTTAGAAGTCATGCCAAGTTGACTCGATAGGGGTTATCAATGATCAGGTTCTATGAATATCTAACAAGGGATGAGCTGGGATTCAACATACTATATGGATATCGAAGTGATTTCGGGACTCCTTTCTAAAAGAATTTCTTGGTTCATAGTAGTAGAGCATGACAACGACACCGAGATCCATGGATCAAATAGAGAGAGAGAGAGAAGAGAAGGTAGAGAGAGACATAAGAGAGAAGGAGAGAGACATGAGAGAGAGGACCCTTCTCTCTCTTTTTCTTGTTTCTTTCTTCTCTTCTCTTCTTCTTCTTCTTTTCTTTTCCTTTTCTTGGCCAAACAGGGGAGGAATAGGGGTGGTGGCTAGTGGCTGGAAGATGCCTGGCTAGTGGTGGGTGGTAGCAGGCGATGAGGAATGGATGGTCGATGGTGAGGATCGAGTAGCAAGAAATTAAAGAAAATTGGCACGAAAAACAGGGGATCCGAGGCTTTTCTTCATTTTTGGCCATTGGCCATTCGTCGATGGTCATGGAGGGTCGTGGGTGAAAGGAATATGCCCTACAAGCCAATCAAAATTTATATTTTAATATTTTTTTTTATAATCTTTCAGACTCATGTAATCGATATTTTATAAATATAAGATATTTATAACTCATCATATGCTGCATCTTACTTTTGTAATGATTATGATAAACTCCAT
>KE509421.1:13176-24094 GCA_000441515.1 Elaeis oleifera | reverse complement strand
TCTTAGCTCCTTGTTCGAATCGGATTACTAAAATTTATTCCAGATTGGGCTAATTCAATCCAAATTGAGTCAAACTAATTTTGGATTTGTGTTGGGTCAACCCATGGCTAGATGAACCAGGGGTTAGGTGCCACATAACTAGGTTTCCATGCACTAAGAATTTTTTCTTGCGTGTGGGATTATTTTTGTGTGCAAAAGATGAGTTGGCATCCCATGAGATGGGATGCCCCTTCCTTGATCTTATCCTTTCTGTTCCATGCTGAAATAATTCATGAAGAATCATGATTTAATTTACATGCAGAGCAGTCCTTCTATGGCTAAATTACTTCATGGTTTATTGTGAAAATTTGATAATGTTTGGAAACCTAGCCAAATCTATCCAGGCGCCACCTAGAGTCCAATCTGTTAAGGACTATTAATAATGTGTCATGCCACCCTTAATTCATAATTTTTTCTCCATGCTATCTTCAGGTTAGTGCCTCAATTGTGGTCCCTTGGATGATCAAAATGATCAATGGTGGAGAAAAATTGTGCCCAATGAAGCCTCATGACGCATCGGAGAAACATCAAAAAATTATTCCGAAAAGTCTTTCTGCATGAAGCATCTCTCGAATTCCTTTCCAGATGTTTGCCATATGTTAAATACTTCCAGTTTGGTGTGAAAATTTGACTTGGGATGTGAGATAATCTAGATGGGTGTGAGATATTGCACGGAGAGGGTGCGAGTCAATTCTGAAT
Organism: Elaeis oleifera; assembly: GCA_000441515.1. NCBI lineage: Eukaryota > Viridiplantae > Streptophyta > Magnoliopsida > Arecales > Arecaceae > Elaeis > Elaeis oleifera. Next base: position 23,356 of record KE509421.1, on the reverse strand, counting down.
GCATCCCATCGCTAACTATTTAAAGGGGGCTGTGTCGGGGGTTTTATTCATTCAGATTTCTAATTTTATCTCTTCTTTTTTACACCCTCTCTCTATTGTCTAATTAGTCTCTTTTTTTCTTATTAGGATAAGTTCAAAAATAGTAAGGACAAGTTCAATTTTAGGACAAGGGCCTAGAAAGAGATTTAAGGAAGATAAAGAGACAAGAAAGGTAGAGATAGGAAGGCTAGGAGAAGAGAAAGAAGGTCTTAAGGTTCTGCTCTCAAGAAAATTCTCAGAGTAAAAATTTTAGAGGAAAAATTATTCTAAAGAGTTGGTGTTCTGATCATAGCTCTGTGTGGATCACTGTTGGAGGGCAAACACTTGGGCGTCTGGTGGAGGTTCTATTGAAATTTTGGTATAAGCATTGTTGGTATTCTTCTACACTTTATATTCTATTATGAATATATTATATATAATTATTAATTATCAAGGAGGTACTAGTTTAAGAATTTAATATTAAATTTATAGTTAATTTTTTAAATCCATTATGCTTCCACTATGCATGTTGTCCTATAAACCCTATAGTGGTATCAAAGTCGGCCTTGTTTAGTTCAATCATATATAGACAATATTTATGTGATGCATATTATGATTCATGCTATAAAATTATTTATGCTATGAATTATACTTTCATATGATGATATGAATTGGTGCATATCTGATCTACCACTTCATCATTCTGAAATAAGGTTGTCCTAGCATAACAGGATAATGCTGCAAGGTTGTCCTAGGATGATGAATGTCCATATATTACACTGACATATATAGAATATTTAATGTTGATATATATTAGTGTGCATTTGCATTATATAGTTAGAATGTGCATGAGACCAAAAAACCTCATAAAAAATTATATTAAGTGGTAGTGATAAGCAACTATGGGTTAACCAATTCTTGATTAATTGATCAATTGGTGTCTAGAAAAGTGCTAAAGGTGGTTCTTAATTGGTTCCTTTAACTGATCTGTTCAATTTATTGGTGTTTAAAGAAAGCAACGGGGGGACCCCTATCTACTTACCTGGCCAATTTGATTAAGCGATCTTGAAATTGAAAAATTTTAATATTGAAAATACTACTAGAGGCCTTCCTTCATACTAGGTTGATGTTACATCATGAACTATGGCTAGCTTGTTGTGTTACCACAAGGTTTATCATAAAGATTGATATAATATAACCCTAGTGTATAAAAGATGCTTACGGTAATTTTGGATATACTGCTTTGTTGTGTTACCACAAGGTAGTAATATTCGAATTTGACTGTATTAAAATGAAAAGTCTTACTTAATTAAAATATTATAGCTTGTTGTGTTACCACAGGGCTAATAATATTTTAGAGGCCAAGATATAATATTGAGAATTATATGAGATGCAATTGAAAAGAGTTTTCTACCTATGAACTCATAAGGATTTGTTGTGTTAACACAAGATCATTATGAAGAATTAGGATCTCAATCCCACTAAGATAAATATATAATATATCTCATTCATGATAGTAGAGGGTCATGATGTTCGATAAATAGTAGGAGGTACAATTAAATCTAATGACCTTATTTAATTATGTAAGACATCATGAGTTATTTCTTATGTAATATTTTTATTATTATAGATTAAATTTATAAATGGTACTTCATTATCATTGCATAGAATTTTAGATTTCAACAAGTTGATCGATCCCAATTATATGGACTGATTGAAGAATTTAAAAATTATACTCAAGGAGAAGCTCTCTTATATTCTTGATGTCCTTGAACCACAAGAGGTTGGGGATGATACCACTGAGGAAGAGATATCCACATATAGGATGTGGAAGAATGATAGTTTAACTATCAAATGCATCATACTGGCCTCTATGAGCAATGAATTGCAGAGGCAGTATGAGATCATGGATACTCAATCCATACTCCTCAGTCTTAAATAGTTGTATGGAGAATAGAGTAAGACTGCTAGGTATGAGATATCTAATTAGTTATTCCATGCTAGAATGACTAAGGGTCATCTATACAAGGCCATGTCCTGAAGGTCATTGATCTGATCACCAGATTGGATCATTGGGTTTTGTGATGGATGGAGATTAAGTCAGAATTTAATCCTGCAATCTCTCTCCAAATTATTCACTCAGTTTATCATGAATTATCACATGAACAAACTGAATACCTCTTTGTCTGGGCTGTTGAACAGGCTTAAAATAGCTGAGAGCCACATTAAAAAGGAAAGGCTCCACTTCTTCTTATGGATAAAATCTCTAAGAAGAAATCAAGCTTTAAGGGTTTAAAAAAGCATTAAACCCTAAGGGTGGCAAGATGAAGAAGAAGGGAAGAAAGTCTCCAGACAAGGTACCTGCTTTCACTGCAGCAAGACAGGATACTGGAAAAGAAATTGCAAGTCATATCTTGCAACTGTAAAGGCTGGTGCAAGCGATGCATCAAAAGGTATGTATGAGATATATATAATTTTATCATTAAGTTCTTCCAATTCAAACTCTTGGATATTGGATATCGTTTGCGGTTCTCATATATGCAAATCATTGCAGGGACTGCAGAACATTAGAGTGTTGAGGAAGGGTAACTTTGAGCTCTACGATATTGGAGGAGAGTTCATCCAAGCAAAAACTGTGGAGACATATGTTGAAGTTACCTTCTAAGAAGATCTTAGAGCTAAAAAACTATTATTATATGTCTAAGATCATTGAAAATATTATTTCTGTACCGTTGCTATTGCAATAAAATTTAAATAAATGGAAAGAGTAATAGTTGCTCAATTTATTTTTTAATAAAATTTTTATCATGGCGTTGTTAGTAATGATCTTCTGATTCTATCTAATGATAATATTTTTCATATTGATGAAAGAAAAAGTGAAAGAGAGAAGAAATAAATAATACTTACTTTGGCATTATGAACTTGATCATATAAGTGAGATGAGAATTAACAAGTTATACAAAGAAGAGTTCTTTGATCCTTATAATTATGAATCATTAGGAACTTGTGAATCTTATCTTATGGTAAAATGATCAAGACTCCATTTAGTGAACATGAAGAAAGGATGAGTGAGTTATTAGAACTTATACATACTGATATATGTGATTCTATGACAATAGAAGCCAAAGAAAGATACTCTTATTTTATTACATTCACTGATAATTTATCTAGATTTGGATATATGTATCTTATGAAACATAAATTTGAAGTCTTTGATACATTTAAAGAGTATCAAAATATGATCGAAAAATAAATAAAAAAATATTAAAATCTTTTGATCTGATCGAGGAGGAGAATAATTATCCAATGAATTTTAAATCATCTTAAAAAAATAGAATTCTCTCAGAGTGGCCCCTCCTTATACACCACAGCTAAATAGTATAGCAGAAATGAAGAATCATACTTTATTAGATATGGTGTGGTCTATGATGTGCCTTACAGACTTGCCTATTTTTTTTGGAGATATGCCCTAGAGACTGCTGTATATATCCTAAACAGAGTACCTTCAAAATATGTGCCAAGCACTCCATATGAGATATGGAGAAGAAAGAAGCCTAATCTTAAGTATCTTAAGATATGAAGCTGTCCAGCTTATGTTAAAAAAAGTTTTGGACATAAGCTGAGTGCTAGAGCAGATAAATGCTTATTTGTAGGTTATTTTAAAAGAGTATAGGATACCTCTTTTATCATCTTACTGAACAAAAGGTGTTTGTCAGTAAATATATCATTTTTATGAAAAAGAGTTTATCCTAAAAAGAGACAGTAGAAAAAAATTGAACTTGGAGAAGTTCATGACCTACAAATAGAAGCATAAGGTAATCTTTAACCAGAAATACCATTGATGAGGTACAACTATAAAATACACCTCCTCTCTGAAGGTCGGATAGAGTGTGAAATACACCTCTAAGGTATGGGTTCATTGTTGAGAATAATGAAGCCCATATCATTGAGAATGATGAACCTTTGACCTATACGAAATCGTTATGAGTAGAGACTCAGACAAATGGTTAGAGGCTATAAAATTTGAAATAGACTTTATATACTCCAACCAAGTATGGACTTTGGTTGATGCACCAGAGGGTGTGACCTCTATTGAATGCAAATGGATTTATAAGAAAAGATTGGAGCAGATGGCCAAGTTGAAACTTATGAAGCCAGATTAGTGGCTAAAGATTTCAGATAAAATAGGGTATTGATTATGATGAAATATTTTACCTGTTATCATGCTCAAATCTATATGGACTATGCTTGTAATAGCAGCATACCAAGATTATGAGATTTGACAAATGGATGTGAAGACCGCCTTCCTTAATGGTTATCTTGAGAAAGAGGTTTACATATCTCAGTCAAAAGGATTTGTCTCAAAAGGAATAACAAATTAGGTATACAAGCTTAAAAATTTATTTATGGATTAAAGCAGGCCTCGAGAAGTTGGAACATCCACTTTGATATTACAGTTAAAGAATTTAGCTTTATCAAAAATATGGATGAACCTTATGTACACAAGAAGACTAGTGGGAGTATTATTGTCTTCTTAGTTTTACATGTGGATGACATACTTCTCATTGGAAATGATATCCCAATATTACAATCGGTCAAGACATGGCTATCAAGCAAGTTTTCATGAAAATTTGGGCAAAGCATCCTATATACTAGGTATAAAGATCTATAGGAATAGATCTAAGAGGATGTTAGGCTTGTCCCAATCCAAGTACATAGATTTAGTGCTAAAAAGATTTAGCATAGATAGGAGTAAAAGATGTTACTTACCCATGAGTCAAGGAACATATCTCTCTAAAAGGATGTCTTCTAAAATACCAGAAGAGAGAAATAGAATGAGTTCTATTTTCTATGCTTGGATAGTAAGGTCAAACATGTATGCTATGCTATGTACTAGGCCTGATATAGCCTATGCCTTAGGCATAGTTAGTAAATTTTTGACTGATCCAGGAGAGAATCATTGAAGTAGTGAAAATATTCTTAAGTACTTGAGAATGACTAAAGATATTTTTTTGATATATGGAGGATCTGATCTAAAACTAGAAGGCTAGTCTGATTTAGTTCCAATCAGATCTTGATGATAGCAAGTCCACTTCAGAGAATGTCTTTACTCTAAATGGCGGAGCAATAAGTTGAAAAATTCTAAGCAGTAGACTGTAACTGACTCAACCATTGAGATAGAGTATATAGCTGCAAGTGAAGCCGCCAACGAAGTTGTCTGGATGAAAAGTTCATCACTAAGTTGGATGTGGTTTCTGAGATTGAGAATTCAGTACCACTTTACTGTGATAATACTGGAGCAGTTGCTCAAGCAAAGAACCGAGGTCTTATCATAAATTCAAGCACATTTTAAGATGCTTCTATCTCGTTTGTGAAATAATCAAAAAACAAGATGTAGTCATTGAATGAGTAGAAACAAAGAACAACATAGCAGACCTGTTCACTAAAGCTCTACCACAGCAGTAGTTCGATTGCCACATCGATTGTATGAGGATAAAATATAAGAATGATTGACTTTAGTATAAGTAGAAGATTGAAAGGAATATACCTACAAGTTAATCGAAATTTATATTTTGATAAGTTTTCTTATAATCTTCCAGACTCATGTAATCGATATTTTATAAATATAAGGTATTTATTTTCTTTATATGCTGTGTCTTGCTTTTGTAATGATTATGATGAACTCTATAAACCAGGATAATAGCTTTAGGATTATGATGAGATCATACTTATGAGACCTAAAATTTAAAAATCTTATTTTAGAATATTCCTAGTCATAGGAATATTGAGTAGAAGATCAATGTTCCGGATAGACTAGCACTTCCTATGTATGCTCGATGGAGAGGATGGCTGATCTCATAAGCTACTTGTATGAGATACTAATATAAGGATGTGGGTGTTCATTAGAGAATAATTCAGTGAATTGATCCGACTTAAGAAACATCTTATGGAATCTACTTATCCGTCAAAGATGTTTCTTATAGTAAGAGTTGTGCATGTAATCCTTTGATCTGAGACTACCATAAAACTTTGTATACATGACTCCGTATTTTGGTTCATACTCATTCATGACTTAGTCATATATGGGGTGATCTGAATATGGAGGAATATGTATGGAGGTTATGAATAGGTCAACATGGAATCGGTCACTCCTGGTAAGAAGAGATCGCATCCTACGTGCTCTAATCGATTGATGATTCAGAAAGTCTTTGATCAAAGTGAGATAAAATTAAAAGAGTTTCTAATATTTTATGAATCGAATCATCATTAAGATTAAAGAATATAAATATGATATTAGATTTGATATCATTCCATATCCAGAGTCATATTCAGGATGCAGGATGATCGTCAGATCGAATTGCATGATAACTTTTTACTGAAGGATATTTTTGATATTTTTATCAAAATTTTATATTTTTTAGATAGATATGATATATTGCTAGATGTCAATCTTATCTTATGGGTTTGATCAAATTAAAGAGTTTAATTCGATCGTCAATAAAAAGGGTTCTAAATTATTGAAATCGGGTTAGCTCGATTGAACCTAGATCGGTTAGATTAAATTTTAATCAAATCAGATTGACTCACACTCAGATCCACTACTAGCTAGATGTGGAACCCAATGGGTCACACATAAAAAAAATTGATCAAGGATCTAATTGGATTAGATCATGCTTGCAAAATAGACATACTAGCACATGTTGCAAATCCTAGCTCCTTGTTTTGAATCGGATTCAAAATTGATTCCAGATTGGGCTAATTAAATCCAAATTGAGTCAAACCAATTTTGGGTTTGTATTAGGTCAATGAATGGCTGGATGAACCAGTGATTAGGCACCATATAACTAGGTTCCCACATGCCAAGAATTTTTCTTGAACGTGGGATTGTTTTGTGCGCAAAAGATGAGTTGGCATCCCATGAGATGGGATGCTCCTTCCTTGATTTTATCCTTTTGTTCCATGCTAAATAATTCATGGAGAATCATGATTTAATTCTAGGCATAGAAGAGTCCTTTCGTGGCTAAATCACTTCATGATTTATTTGTAAAATTTGATAATGTTTGGAAACTTAGCCAAATCTATCCAGGCACCACCTAGAGTCCAATCTGTTAAGGACTCTTGATAATGTGTCATGCCACCCTTAATTCATGATTTTTCTCCACACTATCTTCAAGATATCATCTCAATTGTGGTCCCTTGGATGGCCAAAAAGCATTGATCAATGGTGGAGAAAAATTGCACCCAGTGAAGCCTCATGGTGCATTAGAGAAACATCAAAAAAATTATTCCGAAGAGTCTTTCTACGTGAAGCATCTCTCAGATTCTTTTCGATGTTTGCTACGTGTCAAATGCTTCCAGATGGGTGTAAAAATTTGACTTAGGGTGTGAGATAATCTGGATGGATGCGAGATGTCGCATGGAGAGGGCGCGAGTCAATTCTAAATGCATCCCATCGCTAACTATTTAAGGGGCTGCACCAGGAGTTTTATTTATTCAGATTTCTAATTTCATCTCTTCTTTCTTACACCCTCTTCCTATTGTCCAATTAGTCTCTTTTTTCTCTTGTTAGGATAAGTCCAAAAATAGTAAGAATAAATCTAATTTTAGGACAAGGGCCTAGGAAGAGATTTAAGAAAGACAAGGAGACAAAAAAGGTAGAGATAGGAAGGATAGGAGGAGAGGAAGAAGATCTTGAGGTTCTGCTACCCAAAAAATTCTTAGAGTGAGAATTTTGAAGGAAGAATCATCTTAAGGAGTTGGTGTTCTGATCATAGCCCTGTGTGGATCATTATTGGAGGGTGAACACTTGGGCGCCTGGTAGAGATTCTGCCGAAATTTTAGAATAAGCATTGCAGGTATTCTTCTATACCTTATATTATGTTATGAATATGTTATATATGATTGTTAATCATCAAGGAGGTACTGGTTTAAGGGTTCAATATTTAAGATTTCATGGTTAAATTTTTGAAATCCATTATACTTTCGCTGTGCATGTTGTCCCTGAAACCCTACAGTGGGGAGGTCGGGATACTCAGCCTAAGGCTTGACTTCAAGGGATGATGATGTCGGTGGTCGAAAAAAGGGAGAGAGTGCCAAAAAAATAGGGATTTCTTTTTTTATAGTTTTCAGTGAAACCGATGGCCAGCAATGGTGTGCAAAAGTATGGGAAGAAGGAAAATAAGAGAGAAGGAAGGCAGGGGGCTTTACCTCAGCTTCGGTGGCATCTCTAGCCCTAATTCCAGCAGACACAAGTCTAGGGTGATGTGAGCTTTGATGGAAGAAGGAGGAAGAAGAGGGAGAAAGGAGGGAAGATGCTCATGGTGGAGGATCTTAGAGGTAGGGAGTCCTATTTGTAGAGAGCTTTAGGGTCCCAGCGGCCGTAGGTCTCAAACACTTTTGAAATTCATCAGAGAAGAAGACTCCCAATGGGAGTCTACTGGGAGTCTTCTTCCAGTTCTTTTTTTTTATGGAGGGGGATCTTGGGCACTTGGGCTGACTAGTGATGGGCTAGTCCAATGGACCAGGCCAACATAGGCCTGTGCCTCCATACACTTAGTTGGATGTACCATGGTTGAACCTTGTTTAGCAAGTATCATGTGACTTTAGCCTACTCTGACTCCCCCTGATCTCGTTTACATGGTGCTTGCTTACAACTACTAGCTAGGTTATTAAGATAGGGTGTAAATAATACTCTCCACATCTCATTTGCTAATAATTAAGAGGCTAACATGATGTCTATATGATCATCCCATGGTAGTTGCAAAGTGGAGATTTCATAGTTGTGGTCCTATTTCACTAACCAAGTACTGCCCATTTACTAAAGCAGGGCTAGCACCCTCGGCAGTTTGCTTGTACCCTTTCCAATTTCCTTGAGCCATATGCTTCTACCATGCATTTTCCTTCATGCTCTTGCATAACAGATTTGGCTTGTAAACTTCTTAAAGCCTCTTTTGCATGAGTAGGAATCTTGTATTTACTTCTAGGCAAAATATGCTTCCTATATAAATAGGTCATGCATGTTAGGAATATGTGATTAAATCCATTTCTCACGAGAGTCGATTGTGATCCAATTAAATTAACAATAAAATTTATTATAAATTAATATTAAAATTAATCTAAAACTTATAGACTGGAGGCATGCAATGCATTGTCCTAAGGTAATTTTCGACCCTCGTGTGGGATTAGACTCAAGAACTCCATCCTAAGATATAACCGAAGACCTCTCCTGCAGGCATGACTATGGAGAGGATGACAAAGTTTCAACCTAATAGATGAAAGATCAAAGAATTGGATTAAGAAAACTTAGAAGAAGAAAGCTTTAGAGGATAACAAGAAGAGATTAGATTAGAAGAGGAGAGGAGCAAGTGTTTTCTTGCATACTCAAACCCCTTCACTACGAACCCAATTCATAAGCTTACGGACTAGCCATTTGAGCTAATCCAACATTAAAAAATACTAACCATGAAATAATTGATCAACAGGTAAAAACAATGGCAAATACCAACAAAAAAGTATTAATCAGGAAATTAACATTAAACAATGTTAATCATATTTATCTCGACATTAATAAAAAATTAGGTAATAAGGAAAAAATAAGTAGGGAAAATAAAATGTAGGCCTTGCCATGCCGCAGACACGGGCATGACACGATCGCACGTGCGAGCTGAGCCAGGCCGGGCCATGCATGCGTGTTCATAGGTCCAAGGAAGGGTCTTCTAATAAACCCCTTCCCAACTTTTCTTTTCCAATATGGGACTAAACACCTTAAAATGTTGGAGGCTTGGTAAGAATTGGTGTTGAGAAAGGTGCAAGGTTTCATGCATGAATTTTAAATAATTTTGAAATATAACGTAATGGAATATATAATTAAATAATTTAATATACAAATGTATGTAATCAGATTACTAAATTCTATAATTAGGATCTATAACATGTCATATTATATTTATAAATCAAAAATAAAACTTTGATATTGATCAAATCAATACCCTAGATCTAAATAGTTTTAGATCTAAACCTAGATCACATCTAGATAAGAGAAGAGATCAGATCTCTTACCTTCATGCGGATCGAGAACTCCATGGTTGATTTTCTTTGTTACTTTTAGAGTCGCACACGCGTCTGATCTCTACAGGTGATCCACACGGAGCTGCAACAAAAT
>KE509420.1:19658-32194 GCA_000441515.1 Elaeis oleifera | reverse complement strand
ATAGAAATACAGATGAAGCTCCTTTAGTGAGCAGGTAAAGCTTTGAATACACTTTACACAATTTGAGGGAAGCTCTTTCTGTTTTTCTCAAGGTGGTTGGAGACTTCAATGAGCTCTTGAGGAGTTGGTGAATTTGAATTAAAAGCTTCTTTAACTTCAGGAAGGTTCTTTCCTTGGGGCTAAATTGAATGCTTGAAGAACCTCTTTCAAATCTCTTTCTTGTTTTTTGATTTCCTCCTTTTAGGTGCCTTTTATAACTTCAAATAATGATGGAGAGTAATCTGGGCTGAAATAGAGCTGTTAGATCATATTAAATGGGCATTAAATGCAATCAAAATGGATAAAAAACTAGCTGTTGCAGAACTTTTCCGTCATAGGGGTCGACTCATAGGGTTGACTCATGCTCATGGGTCGACTCATAGGGTCGACCTCTGTAGAAAACAGCAGAAAATAATGGTTCTGTAATTTTGGCCTAAAAGCATCAGAGGTCGACTCATAGGGTCGACTCATGCCTGGGGGTCGACCCATGGGGTCGACTCACAGAATGTGCCAGCCAAAAATCTCGTGTGCCGTTCAGCCCTTATAGCCATGAGTCGACTCATGGGGTCGACTCAGAAATGTAAACCTAATTTCTTACAAATATACTTTCAAAGTTGAGATTACCTCCAATAGATTACACATCTCTTGTACTTGCTCTTGAGGCTTCCAAATTCGGTCTTGATAAAATTATGATTTTGCCCCTGAATGCAATAAATCTTTTTCAAGACAAATTCATTAGTAACCCCCTCAAATGCTTTGTAATCATCAAAATCAATTCAAGGAGCAACAGTCTCTACTCATGACTATTTTCGAATATGTCAAGGAACATCATTCATAATGATGTGTGGCAAATTGTCATTCTTAATGACAAATTCATATCTTGAATGGTACATTACACACTCTTATTGACCTTCGGAGAGGAGATGTGTGTCATGGTAATGCCTCATCAATGGGCATATCTGGTTGAGGATTAACTTGTGGACATTACAGATTTTGGTAGAATAGTTCATAGGTCTGAAACTTCTCAAGTTCAATTATCCTCCCACTATCCCCTTTTTAGATAAAATTTTTTCTTCAAAAAGTGATAAACCTACTGACAAAATACCTTTGTCTAGTAGAGTGGTAGAAGTAGTATCACATACTACTCTTTAGGATAACCTATAAACTTATACTAATCAAATCTAGCAAAAAGCTTATGTACATTATCTTTTTACACATAAGCTGGACAACCTACTTCTTCTCTTTTCATATTTCATATGGAGTGCTAGTAATAGATTTTGATGGTATCTAATTTAAACATATGTAGTAATTTTTAAGACATATCTCCAAAATCAGATAACAAGGTCTGTGAAGCATATTAAGGAACATACCATATCTCATACGGAGTGTCCATCTCTGAATCGAGATATTATTAGCCTTCGAACATCTATATATACAAGGCCTAATAGATCATTCACCTTTTTTCCATATCCAGTAAATGAGATCTTGGCCATTTTACCAATGAGATAAGATTTATAAATTTTATATAATTCAAAATCATACAGACCAAAGAATTCTTCTTTGTATTACTTGTTTATCTTTGACTCACATAAATGGCCAAGTTGGCAGTACCAGAGATATGTGATCATTACATATTCCTTTTTGTTCTTATCAATATGAAGAATAATATTATTAAGTGACAGAAATATGAAAACCATCATCATAAATCTATAACCATAAAATTTACCAGAAGGAGAGCAACTTTTGCTCTTTATATTAATTTCAAAATCATGCTACCATAACAAAGGAATTAAAATAATATTTTGATAAATTTAGGTATATATAACAACAATCTACTAGTTTCTAAGCCTTGCTAGAAAGTTACATATATAAGTAAGTTCTCTCAGCCTTAGCTTGAATGGACCATCCATCTACGACAAAAGGCATGAAGTCACCTCACTTCAGCTTTATAGGTCCAGTAATGCTTTGCATAAGTGGGACCTATATGAGGTATCACATATTCAAAAATCTAAAGCTGAAGCACTCAATGATAAATTAGTTGTATCATGCACAAACCATTAGCAGATGTAACTTTTGCATCCTACTTCTGTTACATATTTGCAAGACAACTCTTGTAATTTCTTTCCAATGCTCATCATTACTGTAATGAAAATTGATACTCTTGGTGAAGACATTCTTCGCCTTCTTCCCCTGGAAGATGCTAAAGAAGAAATCCAGAAGAGTTAGCAGGATCAAATCCTAGATTAATTCACCATCCATGATATTGACTTAATCGTATGATTAAGTTAATCAGGTTACACTTGATAGTCATATTGTCACCCCGCCATATCTCATATGTGATTTTTCTTTCTTTATAGTATCATCTTCAATCAAATCAAAATCAAGAGAATAGGAGACTATCTTCTAAATGAAAACTATTCTCAAATTCCTCAACCAGTCTATGAAGTTTCATCAGTTTAAAAGGCATCAAATATACCATGCAGTGATAGTGAAAATGCAAATGAATATATAAGAATATAAAATGACTACTTATGATGATATGCATAATTTAGATGAGATCTTTTATCTAATTGTGTCTCCCACTATTTCAGTGAATTTCATAGTCCTCAAGTATGAAAAATGAGAGAGCCTATCAATAAGTTTCTTAGTGGGGTTGAAATCTCAATGCCTTATAAAAGTCTTCTGGATAGCACAATAAGCTCCTATGAGTTCAAGGATAGGTAACTCTTTACTAATTCATCTCATACAACTCTCAACATAACTTTTGCTTATAAAATATTTATAGTCTTGTGGATAGCACAACAAACTATATCTGAATAATACTATCCTTGTGGATAGTACAATAAGGTAGTACTACCAAAATATGTCATAAGCATCACTAAGTCAATATCATATCAATTTCTATAGTAAGTCTTGTGAATAGCACAACAAACTCACTGTAGTTTTTGACATACTCTATTGACTTAGTATGAGCTAAATACTATTAGCTTTATTATGCATCAAGACAGTATCAAATCAATCCCCACAACAAGTCTTATGGATAGCACAACAAGCCTACTATGGTTCTTGACATAATACTGGTTTGGCATGAAGGAAGACATAGATAGTGTTCTTAACACTTCGTCATTATGACTTAATATAATTTAAATGAGGGACTTAGGTCTTATATATATCTAAAATATATACAAATGCATCATATGCAATTTTAATTCTAACTACCAGCATGTAAAAGCATATAAAGAAAATCTAATAGTTATGGATTTTGAAAATCATTCGAGCTACAAGATAGTAAATGGGTCAAACCCTAGGTGCATCATAGATGGAATCATCTCATGGTCAATCTAAATGCGCCACTGCTCGTCAAATGCCTGGTAGTCCAGTCTTCATCTCTATGAAGATTTTCATGAATGCTCCATCTTTATCAGAAATAGAAAGAATAATTTTATCTATTTCCAATAAAAAAATTTCTATAATTTATATCAATATGTAAAAGTTTCAATCAATAGTTGGGAATATACAAAGAAAGGTATAGCTGAAAATACAATGCATCAGGGACACCCAGCCCCTATTTGCAACTATTGCAGATATATCTACATAATCAGCTAATATGGAAGCATTCATGTGTATATCCATCACATGGATGTATCCTAGTCCATAACCACTCATCATGCATTTATTATAAACATGATAATAAGCTTCTCATATTATTCTAATTGTCATATCATTCATGAACATGTCAATGGAGATGTTTAAATATATAGGCATAGGATCCATCTAGAGTTTTTGATTTGGGTTTGACTCTTGACCTAATTTTAAGTCAAACATTTATCATCTTTTTGAGTTGAGTTGATCAATTCTTAGATTGACCCTAATCCAATTAGGTTAGCAAAGATTCGGTCAACCATAACTCAAGCTCTTAATCAAATTAGGTCAATGACAATTTGATCAATCTTAATCAAACATAATTTCTAATCTAATTAAACTATGAATTTGATTTAATCTATAATCATAAATTCTAATCACATTAGATCAATGAATTATAGGTAAACAAATCCATTGGCAAAAACCTTAATCCATATCTTGAACATCCATTTTCATGATCAAATTTTTTTAGCTCCATACATACCTAGGGCAATAATCATAATGGAAGACCCATAATGATGAATGCCCAATTCCATGATAGTCGGCCCTTGGATCATGAGTGAATGCATCATAACCAAGAACCCTAAGTCTTCACAATGTACATCCAATATATCATTCCAAGGCTCTGTGCATCACATGCACAAGATTTATAATTCCATAGAAAATCAAATCATAAGATCTAACTTAAACTTATCTCACAAGTCTAAAGACTATGAAATCTCATACCCAAGTTTGATCATGGATTGATAACATTTATCATTAACAAAGATGCATCAAAACATCGATTAAACATTATTCAAAAATCTGATTTTTGATATAAAATGAGCTGGATCTAATTCATATCACAATAATAACATGAGGTTTGATTGAATCAATCAAGGATGGCTCTGATACCATTGTTGGGTTCTGGTGACATAGCAGAATATAGTTTTCAAATTTTTTCATGCATTCAACTATTGAAATAAGTTTTAACAATTAAAATTTGACTACCAAAACACAAATCCTAGAAACTCCTTGATAATTACGAGCAAACAATTCTAGCATGCATATTAATGAGGGATCAGAAGTCATATACCAAATATGTAGATGAGGATCCGATAATAGAAGGATCTCCATAAAGCTCCAAAACAGAAGCCCTCTAATGGTGATTCATGCGGGACAGATTAGGGTCCTTCCCAATTTGACATAGTGCTGCAGCCATCTTCATAAGTTCATTGCCAAACATCCTTCTCAAGAACAAATTACACCACTACTAGTATGCTTTCGAATCCTCCACTAAAACCACATTAGAAAATTCTTCTCAAAAGATCTCACCACATAAAATAGACTAGAAAATCCAACAATTGGAAATTTCTATTTCTAAGAAAGGTAGACACTCTCCTTTCTAATTTCTCCTCACTTTCTATTTTTCTTCCTTTCTTTTTTCTTTACTTTCTTTTTTCTCTTACTTCCTTTCCTTTCTCTTCTAATCCTACACCTAACTAGAATTTTTCTCTCTTCAATTTTATCCATATGGGTGCCCTTTATTTATAGGAAAAGAAGAGACACCACAAACTCCCAAAGGCGCCAACACTTGGCATTAAACATTCTCACATGGAGAAAATAATTAGGCATAGAATAGGAAGTGTTTCATAGGCAGAAGGACTCTCCTTTCTATGTCCACATCCCAAGATGCCATCTGATGGCGCGTACCATAATTAAATGGCATGGGAAAAAGACAAGGAATTTAAGAGAAGTAAATAAGGACTCTTCCTTCTCTTAACACTAATTAAAGCTAGGTGTCCCAATTAAATGGTGTGTGAGTTCCTTCATATAGAAGGACTCTTTTTCTTCTACATGCAAATATTTCCAAGAGCCATCTGATGGTGCGTGGAATAATGCAGTGCATGGAAAGATAAAAAGGGAATTAAGAGGAGTATTTAAGAAGGACTCCTTCTTAACACCTAAAATAAATATGGCATGGCATTTAATTTTGCATGGACAAATGGCGTGAAGAAGGTTGATTCCAGATAAAACTCTTTTAAGTAGATTGGTTGACCAAACCAAGAAATCAAATGATTGAACCTAATCCTATTAGGTCAAGACATCAAATTTAGGGTTAGCACAAATACCTTTGCACCAAACCAAATTGGAAACTTGGGTTAATTCATGTGCTAGCAATTTAATTAACCCATAGATTTACAACAAATCCAAATAGATTAGACCAAGATCAAATTCTTATTATATGTGACCCATTGAGTTCCATATCTAGCCAGCAGTAGACTCAAACTCATGATCGAATCCGATTGGTCAGCCTAAAGGCATCAATTAATTAGATCTCACTGGCATGATCTCATCATGGCCCTAAAATCATTATCCTAATATATGAGGTTTATCATAATCATAAAATATGATGCAGCAAATAATAAAACACAATACTCATAAAATAAAAATAATCAATGTCATGCAAATGAGCAGGAAGAAAATACAAAAAAATTTCTTCACATCACCCATGCGATTAGCTTGTAGGGCACTATTCTTTCATCTAGGGCATAATTCTTTCAATTCCTACTCAACCCAACAAGGATCGTTGATCCAAAATGATCCTAGTGAGTTCTCATGATCCACCAGTGATGCCTAGCAACATATAATGGCAACCCAATAGAATAGAAAGATGAAGCCTTAGGTGTAGTTACCGCGTGATCAAGTTCCTCTATCAAGCATCCAGATAGGATGTAGGTCATGAAAACTCATCAAATCCTAAGCATCCGTCATATGCTAGACTTAATTAGCTTGAGTCTAATCATGAATCCCATGAATTTTTTTTTATTATCATGCTGCTATGGTCACAGACTTAAAGACAGCCTCTTAGGTCGCATAGGACTATTCCTCAACTACTAAGACTAATAGATCCCCTATAAGTGCACTCTTACTCCTATAGTGAATCTACTACAGCTAATGAATACCGTAAGACCCCAAATGACTAGGGACCACATTTATGTGTGGTTAAACTATAGCAATCTCACTGTAAGCAGCCGAGGTACCGTAGGTCAAAGAACTATATACACAACTACAGCATCGAGATAGTCACTGACGAGTGAGTAGACATCCATATGACTTCTTGTTCTTGGTCATGCTCACTATACAACTCTTATAGTTGAGTAATCATAGCCCTAGCACTTGGCATATGCTCATGCTAGCTCTGTAATTCATTCATCATAGAGGCCAGTATGTAGCACTTGATCCGATTGTCATCATCCATCCATTTTTCATGTGCTGCCCTTTGTTCAGTACTTGGATAGCTTGGCATAGCAGGGGGGTCCTGGTCAAGCACATATCCTATTTTCTTCAATATCAAGACTATCTTAAGGTTCTGAGCCGATCTTTGAAATTGATTCCAGTCAGACATTGGATTTTGGGATGCGAGCTAAAGAGTTTGAAGCTGACATGGTTAAACTATGAAGAATAAAGATTCAAATTAGATATTTATTCTTAATTTTGTATTTATTATAGGGACTTTAAGAAATAAATAGGCTCCCATTATTTTTTCGAATCTCTCATACTCTCTGGGTGAAGAAACGAAAACCCTAACGTGACAAAATTTTTAATGGGTACTGCAATCCCATCGATGTACGTGCACCTCACCTAATAGATATTGATAACACATTATATTGATGAGTGGACAACTCTTGTCTAATGCTTCTTAAGCATGTTGCAGCAATTCGATCTTAAGTTTGTAGGCTCACTTCACAGATATTGGCTACAATCCTTAGTTAGGTCAGATCCACTGTTCAATGCAAGTGTGAAGCCGTCATTGGTTTTCTCACCTAAATATTGGGTCCAACCTCATCATCACCTTGTAGCAACCCTTTGCTATAGAGTGGTTATGTATTCTCAATGCAACTGAATCACTATGACTAACCGAGAACAATCAACACCAATAACAGCCTGTACATCTAGAATGGTAGAAAACTGCTGACTTAATATATGCGAGGAGGTTTTGATTTTGATCTCATCTAATCAGTCATCACTATGACTAATTTAATTGGCATGGGCTAAATCAAACCACCAAGCAACCAAATTCAAAACCCAATCTACAAAATTGGTCAGGTAAGTGGAGATCGATGGGAGGCACCCCATTGATAGAATCAAGAGTTCTAATTAAATAACGACCTTTCAAACACTTGTCTTAGACACCAATTGATCATTAGTTTCAAATAGGTTAGCTTAAGTAATTCAAGTTTGAGCCATTGAGTCGAATTAGGTCTTTGGGTCAATCGATTTAATATATGGATGTCAATTGACTCGATCAACTACAACTATTATTTTGATCCTGAGCACACTTGACTTAATCCTAATCAACTCTTGACTTGATTTGATCAACTTCTCAAATCGATTGGGTTCCGTCAGGTTCAAATCAAAAATCTAGGTGTAATCCAATTGGTAGACCTATTTTGATTTATCCATGTCCAATTAATCATGCATTTACTTAAATTTCAGATCTTAATTCTCAATTTTAGATTTAAATTACTTGCATGAAATATTAAATTAACATATCAAAACTAATTTTCAGATCTAAGTATGCATTCATACATCCAATATATGAACAAAATTAGATCTAAATATGAAAACACTTTTTGCACATATATAATTTTAGATCTAATCTTAACAATTCAGATATAATCATATCAATCCAAATCTTAACATGTAAATTCAGATTTAATCATATGACTTCAAATCTGATTAAAAATCAGATCTAATCTAATTAGAAATCAGATGTCAACTTATTTTTCATTCACATAAACCCATGACTCTGATACCACTGTTGGGTTTTGAGGTGTCATGCATGCAGAATTTTTCAAAACAATTTCAAAAATGACAATGGAAGATAGATTAAAACAACTTTTA
Organism: Elaeis oleifera; assembly: GCA_000441515.1. Taxonomy (NCBI): domain Eukaryota; kingdom Viridiplantae; phylum Streptophyta; class Magnoliopsida; order Arecales; family Arecaceae; genus Elaeis; species Elaeis oleifera. The sequence goes on along the minus strand of KE509420.1, from coordinate 23,626 downwards.
ATCTATATAGAACCAATTTAACACCTAAGGATCTGATTCATATCATGAAAAACAAGATGAAAACATGCATCTGATTTCGAAATAAAATAATCAAAAATTAAACTGATGATCTGATCACTTATCTGTAGCATAAAACTCCTTCAGATCGGATCTAAGGATGTCTACAGGTTTTGTTGAAGCCACATACGTGTCCGACCTCTACAAGTATCCACATAGGGCTAAAGCAAATCGAAGCATCCGAGACCATCGAGGTGCTATCTCTCTTGCAGATCTCGCTCCTTTAGATTCAGATTTGATCTTCTTCTTCGATGATTGTAGAAGAAGACTCATAGATCAACACATGAACACCTTTTTGCATAGAATCGAAGGATTTGAAAGACAATAGGAGAACTCCTTTCTCCCTTTCTTCCTTTCTCTTTCTCACTGATCTCTCTCTTTCCCTCTCTAGGGTGGCCGACCAAGGAAGGTGGGTGTGTGGATCTAAGTGGAAGGAGAGGATGGGGTGGCACAAGGTGGCTAGGCTGATTTGCTTGTTGTGATTGATTATTCCACACCCAAAAACCCTTGCCCTTTTATAGATGTAGGCCAATGGATGGATAAAGTCCAATTGTTTTAAACTTTATCTGATAAGAGCTTAAGTTAAACTCAACCTAATCCAACCCAATCAGGTAGAGATAGAGAGAGAGTCCCATGGAAGATGGGCACCAACCTTTGGTGCCTCTCTTCTCTTTTGTCGCATGCCAAGAAGGGGCGTGCATCCCATGCGCCCCTCCTTTCTACCATGAGATAGGAGAGAGAGTCTTAGTAAAACTAGGACTCTTACATAGTTATCTAATTAGGTTCAATTTGGGTCCAATCTGAGTCCGATTTGAATCAATTCGAATTCGATTCAAGCCCGATTAGTTTCACTCTTTCCTAATCCAATTAGGAATTAATCTTCAATCCAAATGCCTAATTAGACTCAATTAAGTCAAGTCGAAATAATTAAATCTGATTTAATTATTTAGAACTTGATCTCATCAAATTCGATTGCAATAATTGCAGTTAGATCCTCCTAGCTAATTGTTAGTTGATCCTGTCATTGCAACTTTTATAGAATCATATTAATAATTTGATCATGATCCAACCATTTGATATAATCAAACCCCTTTGTGTATGACCCTATAGGTTTTTTCTATCTGATAGTGAGATATACCATGATCTCCATTATAGTATCATCAAAACATCTTGTGATAGGTTGGAACAATTTCAACTCTCACTCATCAAGGATCATCGATTCAAACAATCCAAGTGGTCTCTCACAATCTACTAATGATATCTAGCAGCATGTGGTAGCTATCTAGCAGAATAGAATAATAAAATCTCTAAGTGTAGTTACTATGTGATTCAGTTCCTATACCGTGAGTTTCAACAAGATGGAGGTTATAGAAACTCGCCAAACCACAACATCCATCATATGAAATATTTGATTAGCTCAAGTCCAAATCGTTGTATCGATGGGAACTCCTTTCCATCTATTACCTTACTATAGCCACAGACTTAAGGACTCATCCTCTCAAACCTCAAAGGATTACTTCTTATCTAATAAGGTTGATAGATCCCATCCAAGTGCGCACCCTACTCCTACAGTGAACCTACTACAACCAATGTCCACTACAAGGATCCATATGGCTGGGGACCATATTTATATGTAGTCAAACTACAGTAATCCTACTATGAGCAGTTGAGGCACTGCAGGTTAAGGAACCACTCACACCACTACAGCATCGAGAAGATCACTGATGAGTGAGTAGACATCCATGTGATCTCTTATTTGATCATGCTCAAAACTGATGTTTTCTATCAACCACCCATACTCTTGCTTAGTGTCCCCACACTATAGACTAAAAACTTATCTACCTTGAAAAGAAGTGATCCATGTATCGATCTAACCAGATCATTCACCATCTTCATGATGATCCATCGATCGAGAGTAATTTAAAATTAATTATACATATTTCTAATTCTCAATACTTGAGAATATCTATCTTTAAGTCATTAATTTTTAGAACGATTCTTGGACACATTAGACAAGAATGGAAAAAAATACCTTTATTGATTATTAAAATATTTAAGTACAAAATATATCCTAGAACTATTATAATGTGTCAGCCATATTGGCTTTCTAGGACATACATCTAACATATGGCACCGTTGTTGTCGCAGTAGAGGGGAATGGCACTTGATGGCATCACATCCAATTTCACAACAAACTTCTTAAACCAAAATGCCTCTTTCGTAGCTTCCGATGAGACGATGTACTATGCTTCCATGGTAGAGTCTGCTATGATAGGCTGTTTGGAACTCTTCCAACTCACAATGCCACCATTGCCTAAGAATACACTACCTGATGTCGACTTTCGATCATGAATGTCAGATATGAAGTCTGAATCAGTATATTCCTATACCCTTAATTCTCTACCTCCAAAGATCAGGAACATATCCTTAGTCCTTCTCAAGTACTTAAAGATATTTTTATAGATGTCCAGTGCTCTTCATCTGGATTTGACTCATATCTTCTTGTGACACTTATAGCATGGGCTATTTAGTCGTGTATATAGCATGACATATATGAGGCTCCCTATGGTCGAAGCATAAGGGATCTTGCTCATGCATTCTATCTCTTTCAGTGTGTTGGGGCATATTTTTTTGGAGAGATAAATTTTATACCTAAACACACAAGTCTCCTCTTGGAGTTTTTCATACCGAACCTCTTCAGTACCTCTTCTATGTACATCCTCTGTGACAGTCTTAGCATCCTCTTAGATCTATCTCGATGATCTTAATTCTCAAATAAAGGATGCTTCATCAAGGTCTTTCATAGAGAATTCTTTAGACAACCATAATTTGACTGATGTCAACATAAGAACATCATTTCTAATTAGAAATATGTCATCCACGTACAGTACGAGGAAAGTAACAACACTCATTAATCTTTTTCAACACACATGATTCCTCCTTGTTTTAATGAATCAAATAATTTGATGACATCATTGAAATGAGTGTTCCAACTTTGAGATGCTTGCTAAGTCCATATATGGATCTTTGTAGCTTGTAGACTTTGTGATCTCCATCAACGAAAGTAAAATCCAAAGACTGCTCCATATATATATATCTTCCTTCAGATATCTATTCAAAAAAGTAGTTTTCATATCCATTTGCCATATCTTATAATCATGATATGCTGTAGCAACAAGCAATATTCGAATGAATTTTAGAATGACCACTAATGAAAAAGTATCCTGATAGTCAATGCCCTCATGTTAACTATAATATTTTGCTACGAGCCTTGCCTTAAAGGTTTTACCTTTCCATCGAAACCTATCTTCCTTTGTAGATCCATTTATATCCGATAGGTACAATACCTTCTAGTGGATCCACTAAGGTCTCGATCTAATTTGAGTGCATTGAGTCAATCTCTGCCTTCATTGCCTTTAAACATTTTTTAGAGTCGATATCTGATATCGTCGCGTCATAGGTCTTGGGGTCATCAACATGCACCCCATTTTTTATGAGAAATATTTTCTCTACATCCTCTATTATGATACCCAAGTATCTATCAGGAGGATGAAAAATCCTGCTAGATTTATGAGATGGAGGAGGAGATGCACGTATTGGCTCGATTTGAATGGGTTCTTCAGGTTCTGAAGCTCATTGCTCTTCAGAGACTTTCTCTTCAAGCCCAATCTATCTTTCTATACCTCTATCTTGAATAAATTATTTTTCAAGAAAGATGGCATAATAGCTCACAATCACATTGTGATCCTCTAAAAGATAGAATTAACATCCTAAAGACTCCTTAGGATATCTAATAAAATGAGCTTTTAGAGACCTAACTTCTAACTTGTCTATCTGTTGTCTTTTAACATAGGTCAGATAACCTCAAATTTTGAGATGACCCAGACTTGATTTTTTACCATACTATATCT